>JAZGUH010000728.1:600000-837860 GCA_037893225.1 Hippasteria phrygiana
AGGAAGAGGGGGGGGGGGGGGGGGGGGGGGGGCTAAAGGTCTACTTTTACGTTGGTGACAACCCCGAGCCTCCCCGGGTGCACCGCTGATTATAACATCAGTGCTACTTGAAGAAGATGCTTGTCACTGGTTCAGTTTAACATGTGGTCTCAGGTTGAGGAAAACAACTGCAGACAATTAATGTATGCGACAGAGAGGAAAAAAGCAATATCCAAAAATTAACATAGCATTCAACAAAAACAACACAAAGCGTAAGTTTGTTCTGCTTTTATGTGTTAACATATTGCTTAAGTCCGGTGTCGCATGAATATCCGTCTCGGCCTGAAAAGCCGACTTAGTGGTTCTACTGCGCATGCCTAATTGATGATAATAAGCCAGTTCGGTATCTCAAAAGTCAACGGTTATTCGGGATAAAATTGCTGACGTAATGTCACGCCATTTTACGCGAACGCCCATTCTGATTGAATTTAACACCTTTTGTGGGTCATTCGGGATAAAATATGTCATTGTGCATATGCGCAGTTGAAATACCGAACTGGCTTATTAGGACAGTGACCGGTCACGTGAGAGGGTTTAACCAATAATAGGGAAGAGAAGCCAACATTTCATGGGAGTCGGATATTCATATGAAACCGGCCACAACGTGCAAACAATTTACGATTCCTGAATCCCTACCTGTCGGTTCCGCGTTCAGATTTGTCGTTAATCGGCAACAATTGCATATTTCTAATTGGTACACTTTTAATCTTCAAACTGAAATATTACAGCATTCCTGTTTTGTTGTTGTTGTTGTGCAGCATGTGCAAGCTTCAATTGCACATTCCAAGAAGGATTTTGTGGTTGGGAACAATCAACCGAAGACAGTTTCAATTGGATCCGACGTCGAGGTCATACTCCTTCTATTGGTACAGGGCCACATTATGACAGGACTGGCAGTAAGCTATATTTTTGGAAGTTGTATGATTTCTGTTTATAGTCTAGGCGAGATTTCAAAAAAGGGCTTGTTTTAAGGCAAGAAGAGGCATTTTTGAGTAGAAGTTGGTAACATGTCCAATCTTACCTAATTTGGGGTGCTGAATCCAAAAATCATTGTTACTAAACTGTATTTTGAGATTAAAGGGTCTTATATGCAAACAAAACCAGAAAATAGTTTTAAAATGCTTATTTTCGTACAAAAAAGGTATTTTTTAATAGAAACTGGTAACATATTAATCTCACCTAAGTTGGGGGTGCTGAAACCAGATCGTTCTTACCAAACTGTATTTTGAGATTAAAGGGGTCTTATAGGCAAACAAAACACAAGAATAGTTTTAAAATGCTTATTTTAGTACATAAAGGGATTTTTGAATGGAAACTGGTAATAAAACTGGTAATATTGATATGTAACATATCAATATTACCTAATTTGGGGGTGCTGAATCCAAAAATTGTTGTTATCAAACTGTATTTTTAGATGAGAGTTGTATTACCGGCCCCAAACCCCCAAATTAGTCTTTAAAGTTGCATTTTTATGTAAAAATGGCATTTTAAAATAGAAGTTGGTAGCAGTGCAATCTTAGCAAATGTTGGTGTGCTGAATCAAAAACCGAGGTTAAAAAGCTGTATATTCCCCCAAAATATGAAATAGGTTCATTCAAATAGAAGTAATAGTAACATACCAATGTAGCCTAATTTGGGGTACTTGTTCAAAACTGGAACCTACCACTGATGAGGTTTATTTTAAGACTAAAGTAGTCTTATTGCCAAACTAAATTATATGATTAAAAAACAATTATTAAAGCCAGCTGCTTCTCTATAGTTTTATTTCACCATGATCTGCAATGAAATGTTACATGTAACCAAATGCACAAATGGATCCCACTGTTGTGATTTGGTTTTCCAATATCTTCAAGAAATCTCCACTGAACAGATTATTGGTTGGACGCTACTTCTGCATGTTCGTGTTGTACACTGTAGTTTAGATGATTTTTGTCTGACTTACTACGTCTGAAGCACTACTAGATGTATAATTTACATTGTTTGAGTCAGCAGCATCTTGTAATCGCTTGATTTTGTTTTTGTCAGTGAAGAGGACATTGCAGTTTCTACGCCAGATGAGACCGCAAACAGGACAACTGTCAGAGCCAAAAACATCAGCCAATCGATCAATGACATCTCTGTTTTGTACATCTTTTACCTTTTTTAACCTCAATCAATTTTGATACAGTTTGTGTTCCTTGACTTTTTGCTTTGCGAAGATGGCCTATTTTTGTTTGACAAAATAAACAGGCAGAAAGGTCAGTGTAGACAAAGGCGTTTTAAGCTAACAAAAGGGTCCATTGCAGTTGCCTTAAACTTAAAGTGTTTGTATTTTCTGTGTGGGTGGGTATGTTGTTTACCGAGTTATATGTACCAACAACTAGAGCAATAAGTCGAACTACAAATTGCAAGCACTTAACCACGAACAAGAAATCTTAATTTCAACCTAGACATACGTGAAATTTCTGTTGTTCTCGTCAACAAATGCTACAGTTGTTTTGTCAAAATGTTTACAAATATTGCAGTTTTACCAATATTTCTCTGCCAGAGGTAGGATACCACTATACGTGTTTACTGTGAAAAGCATTTTCAAAATGTCCACTTTTTTTCCTTACTCTTTTCTAGTAATTAATAACATGTTCGATACAAGCCCCTCGCTGCTGAATCACATCTACCACCCTAACATTAAAGTTGTTGACAACTCTCTTCAACATGTCTCTTGGAATTCGCCTTTAATATTTCTCTCCTGATGTTTCTTTCAGTCTCTCGATTGTGTCAGGGTTGTCCTGGTAGACTCTCTCCTTCAGGTAACCCCAGAGGAAGTAGTCTAGGGGGTTGAGGTCGGGGAATATGGGAGACATAGGTTGTCCGTTCGTCCTCGAAAGTAATGTCTCGGGTAAGAGTGTGGTTTGAACAGTGAGGGGGTGCACCATCCTGTTGAAAGACAGCTGTGTTTGTTGTTTCAACAGGATGGTGCACCCCCTCACTGTTTAAACTGCACCCCTGAGTACCGGAACAGTGCTTTCCAGGGGTTCTACTTGTTGGTTTTTAACCACACAGAAAAGTACAACTGTTTTTTGTTCGATATTATTAAGTGCAAAAGCTCAACCATGCAGAAGATCTAAATTTGTTTGGTGGTGTGTTTTTGTGTTGTGTTTGTTTTATGTTGGCTAACTTTAACAGGCTACATGCATGTAGACCTACATCATGCAGATCATTTTGAATGTTATTGCAATTTCAACCAAATATTCCTCACACTCGCATGTTTATGTGTTGTAGTTGGTCAAACAATAGACAGAGCTACAGTCATGTGTACGTTTGAGAACTAGTAAAACAAAACTTGAAGACCTACAGAATCAAATGCTGAATGAAAGTAGAGAATTTGCCATGATGAACATAAGTAGATGTACGGGTTCGATTACTCAGACATCATGGCATTGACACAAATCGTGGTTTATGCAGTCTAGAAAACACCCATTGTCAAATGCCAGGAACCTCCGATACCGTCTGGGTGTTCATCTGTGTGTACTAAACAGTAAATCCAGTCACCAGAACACACTCACGGACCACTGAAAAATCCCCAGAAAAAAAAACAAGTTATTTTACAGTAATAAATTCAAATAGAAACAGTCGGAAATACCTCTAAAACCTTCTCATAGATTTCCAATACAGGGCAGCGGAAAAGCCTGAAAACATTTGCAAGAAAAAGGATATGATTTCTGGCTTTTTTATCGTGCTGTTTTTCTATTGCACTGTGCATGTGTCGCTTCAAGTCTGGTGCCTAGTAACTTGACCTTGAGTGTGTGTACGTACCTGACTAGTCTGAAATCCCATAGTATTGTGCGGTAAGTGGACATACAAATATTACAGTACCATACTATTTAGAGAATAATGTGATATGTTCATGATGCCGTTTGCTATTTTCCTTGTCGGATGTGTAGGTTAATTTTCAAGGAGAAGGACTCATAGTTCAGCTTGGTAACGTATATTTTTTTAATTCGGGGCACATTAATTGGGTATAAAAAGTATGTTACACCTTTCTACTCAAAAATGCCTCTTCATGTAACTTTTTTTGAAATCTCGCCTAGACTATTATTTATTTATTTTGTTGTTTAAATCAACTAGTCTCTGCTTTCTACAGATGTGACGGTAGCATAATATCAATTTGGTCATTGAATTTCATCCCTACACCCTTTCTGTTTTGAGAATGATCCCTAAAGCTCTCCAGGCACTGAAACAAAATTCTACAAGAGCTAGATCGATGACGTCATCTGCACCTACTCTTCATATAGTACCTGCCAAAGCAACCTCGTTCCCATAGCTTACTGTATTTTCAACCTCGTTTCCAATAGTAAGCCCTGGGATGGGAACTCCTTACTCGTGCCCTGATTGGATAGTGAAAATGCAGCATTAGCTTATTAGCATATAGAGAAATTAAAACCGTACAGTTGGTGATTCCACTGTATTTCTTGATAAAAGTTTTCCGGCGCAGCGCGCCAGAAGTGAAACTTTTGTTGGTATTTGTTAACGTTAGTAACTTGTAGTATACCGGTATATTCTCTGAAATGTCTGCAATGGCGACGCCAAGCCCCTCAAAAATATACACCCGTCAAATCTGATACTTGCATCTTGTGTTCCAAAAGCGACAATCGTGGCACGCACATCTGGAGAGTCAGTGGACAAAAAAAGTTTTCCGCAATTGCTTTCACCATAGCTTTCACATTGAGTGACACAATATGCCGAAGTTGCGGAACGAAGGTCCATAAAACGGAGGAGGATGCACGGGTCAACATCGCTAACTGGCGTGCATGTAACAGCAGCGGTTGTAGCAAATAATTCCTAGGATCTCCTGGTGAGAGTGCTCCAGCTGCGAAACGACGGTTTTTGGTCTTGTCAATACCAACAGCAACGCCGCCCACAATGCCGCAGTCCGGGGTCTGTTGCCCCGAAAGCCTGTCCTTAGGCTTTATCAAAATGAAGTCCAAAGCCTAAGTTGCCGGCGAGTGTGTGCCACGTACGGAAACACCACAAGGAAAACTGGTATCACAAGGGTATGTACATTTGTTTTTTGTCCTTTTCATTTTGAGATAAATGACGCTCCGTTGATGCTCAACCATTCTGAGAACCCATGAACTGCACGTATAGTTTGCGGCCTTTTTGCACGATTTTACAATCAAGCTAATCAATCTAGTATACCAAAGAGCCTATGTTGTGAATGCGACGAAGATGTAAAGTTTCGGTATTGCCATCAGACTACTACGTGCCCAGAATACATCGCTCAAAGGGAGCCTAATTTGCAAGCGTGTCCAAAAATCTTGGACATTTAAATGATCCCATACCAGGGTAAGAGAGCAGTTGTGGTGTCGGTGAGGGCGCTGCTCGACACCATGGGAACGAGGTTGCTGCCGAAGTACAGTGTAAACAATTGAAGTACGCATGCGTGTAGCTTCACGGGCTGTCCGTAGAGGCTCATCATGTACTGGGAAGTTAACGCCAATATACCAAGTTGATACAACATGCAGGGTTCCAACAACCAAGACCAGCTGTTGTCAAACATTAGTGCCCACCCCAATAACGTTGACGACACAAGAGTGTGTGTAGTCTTATTAAACTTGGCTCAGGGTTTATAGCTCGGAACGATTTCCCCAAATAGTTTAAATGCCTGGGTGAGTCAAATGCAATCCACTGACAACTAAACTTAGCCAGGTTTTTTCGGGGGAAGGGTGGTTGTTAACAGATTTTTCAAGACATACTTTTAAAATTTTCATTAATAAGTACCCCGATTCTTTGACCCAGCAAAATAATTTGAAAAGAGGTGTGCCTGGGGGCTAGGAGTGGGGATGAGAGGGGTGGGGGGGGGGGGGGGGGGGGGGGGGTAGTATCGAGCACTCAATGGGCGATGCTTTACATAACACGTCCAAACTGAACGCATATCAACACATAACAGATGACGAAGGAGTTATGTCCTTAACAAATTCTACAAACAAAATTCTAAATTTACAGTGGGGACTAGTGCCTATGGTTTCCATGGGGGTTTGGGACTGCAGTGTATATTCCTTTTGCTTGTAGCACCTTCATTGGAATGGTCTTCTTTTTTCCCCTTTGTAATATATACCTAATTTTACAGTTTCGAATAGGTATTTCATCTACTATGAAGCAAGTTATGGTTTTGAAGGCAGCAACGCCGTGCTGATCAGCCCCGCGGTTTTGCACAGCAGAGAGCAGCAAGGAAACAATTGGTGCTGTACGTTTTGGTACAACATGTACGGACATGATATGGGTAAGAATTTTTACTGAAACATTAATAATTTGAAGAAAAAAATCTTAAAAGCTGCTATTGTCCGTGCTCTGACTGAAAATTTCATTTCAATGGATTTACTATACTATGCACTTGTTCTATTATGTGCAGTGCGTGCAGATTGATATACGCCATACTCTAGGAATTAGGAGCGTCCCGGAGTAACATAGACCTCATTTTCGTTGCAGGTACTCTTAATGTGTCTCGTGTGCCGATGAGTGGAGCTTTATGCCAGGGTGAAATTCTCTTTACATTAAGCGGTCAGCAAACGAATCACTTTTCCTGGTTGGAGGCAGATATATGTACAACAGATGTGTCTTCCCCCTTCAAAATAGCGATTGAAGCTATACGAGGGAGCGGCTCTAGATCGGGTATTGCTATCGATGACATACTCTCCCGAGGTATTTGTAGGAAATACAAATTTAAATGTAATTATGGAACTTACTTTAAGGACCTGCGACGTTATTTCCGCAACCAATGGACTTCGTCAAGCAATTGGAGCACGATGGGCTTGTTACGTGATAGACGCCGAAGAATCTGTTGAATGGCCTGGTCCCATACGGGTGACAAGTTGAAACGAAGCTCCCTTCTTGTTTAATGATGGTTGTTCCAGCCGTTCCCGGGTTGCTTCTTTGATCTCTATGTTATGGTATTGTTCCTCTTCTTCAAGAACCCTAACGGTTCTGGCTTTCAGTGATTGTCAGGTCTCCGGTGCTGGTTGGTTCTGGCTTTCAGTGATTGTCAGGTCTCCGGTGCTGGTTGGTTCTGGCTTTCAGTGATTGATCAGTTTCCACTAGATGCAATTTTTGTCACAACAGACAATTCCATAGACCACACTATACCGTAGTCTTCCTTATCTCAAGTGTAGCACCAAACAGAATTCTTCGGCGTCCATCACATGACAAGCCAACCGGGTCACCGGTTTCCTGAAGAAGTCCGTTGATTACCGAAGCAACGTCGCAAATTGTATTTATTTCATTTACCACGACTGGATGATTGAGAATACAAAGCTTCGTATACATCTAAGTATACTTGTAGGCCTATCTCACTTCGCCTTTCCTGAACTCAGTAAGACAGTAGGCTCACTCAGAGATTCTTTTCTAAAGTGTAATTAGTGCATTTATATGCAATACATATACAATAATACAAAATATTCTTCTTTAATATATTTTTTGTGCTATCATTATTTAGCACATCAAATACCCGTCGTGCTACTTGACTCGGCCGATAATAATATATCTCTTGGTGGCACTTCGCAAGTGCTTGAAGGACAACCTCGTCGATTCACCTGCGTGGTACCAGACATTAATGCTGCAGTATCTCTCTCGTGGACACTTGGTGGCCTGAGAGTAGCCCCTGGCTGTAGTAATTATACCACAGATGCTGATGGTTTTACAACTAGCTCCAGCACTGCAATAATTTCAGCTTCAACAAGAAACCATCGACAGTTATTAGAGTGCCTGGTTTCCATTGAGAATGGTGCTCCTTTTGCAAGTGTTAATGTGGCACTTGATGTTAAAGGTAACGAGAGCATAATTAATATTATAACACCTCATCTACAGATTCTGTGTCTTGATTGGCCGGGAGCGAGTCACATGGCATTTTCTATTTTTGCTATCTTCCTGTGCACGGCCCAAAGTACTATACCCGTAGCAACCAAAGTACTATACTATTAGCAACCAAAGTAATATACACATGGCGCGGTATGTGTGTGCAGATGCATGCGGGTGTGCGCGTTGAGCGTAACGCGTATTTTTCCAAAGTGCCAGCGCTACAGAGCTGGGTTCAAACATTTCGTTAAGGGGTGGTTTTGAAAAGAACAAATAAATTTTCCACTAATTTTGTATTGAAATAGAAGTCCATTTCAACTGTATTTAGATTTAAATAATGTTAACATTTTTAAATCAAGCAGAATCTGTGGGTGGGGTGTTATAAAACAAATATTTACTGCTTTTAACTCGTGGTGTGGTAAAACTAGCCTCCCTCGGTGATCCATGGAGCATTCTATTTTCCCTCGACTTCACCTCGGGAATATATAATGCTCAATGGATCACCTCAGGAGGCTAGTTTTACTACACCACTCGAAGCAGTAAATATTTGTATAATGTGACTGTGCACAATTGTGAATTGTTGTTAAAAATCCCTGCAATATTTAATATACCCACTATAATAACTTGTTTTTGCTGTCATAAATAAAGTTTGTTTTATTGATGTGTCGAAATCTACCACAATACTTATAGGCCTACGTTTTAATGATAAAAAAGAAAAATGAATTATTATCGATCAATTTTAATGCTTTCTTTGAAGTATCACCGAGGACATTTAGCATGGACCTGTATGTGTCCGGTCAAGCTGTTTCGGGAGTTACAGTGGACGTTAACGATGGTGCAGTACAAACGTTCACATGTGAGGTACGAGGTACCAGACCGGCACCAACTATTCAGTGGTTCATGAATGATGTCCTGCAACGCACATTTAACCCAAGCAGTGTATCAGCTGATAGGTTGGTTAACACGCGACGCGACTGGACGTTCACTCCTAGCAGAGCCAACCACGGTCAGGTTGTAAAATGTGTGGCGAGCATTGCAGGGTCACCAGACCCGCTACCGTATGTGATGGTTCGACTGGAAGTAAACGGTACGCATTTTTTTACTTTTGCTATACCAAAATGATATGTCTGGTCTACGAGCGTGTCACAGAGTTTACACAAAATCCTATGAGCAGTAGACGCACTAATTATGAATATATTTGACTACAGAATGACACATATATTTTTGTAGGTGTATATATACGAACATGTCAGTCCATTTTAGCTTTGTTTTCTAACCATAAATATTCCAATAAGAACCAGCTATCTCCTACTTTTCACTTTTTATTATAATCCTCTTGGTGACCTGAAGTTTGGAAGTGGTTTTTCATCCTTCTTTTGCCGCAAAAAATAAGTAATATCGATAAGAGTGTGACGTAGTGCTTAAATTTTTATCTGAAGGTGATTTGTCGCGTTTGACTTTTATAGTCTAGTTGCTGGGATCGACCCGTACCCTGCTATCTCTCTTTAGCCCATAGTCATTTTGCAACCCCACGCTCGGTGACGAGTTCCGCTCAGAAATGATAACAATAAAATCCACCCCCAAAAAGTTGGTAATCACTATAACTAACTCTAGCCTACTATAAGTTTGTTTCTTTAAAAGTACATGTATCACTGAATGTTCCACTTTAATACGGAAAATGCAACTTGTACGACGCTTAAGCACTTCGATGTACGTATTTGTGCATTGTGTTCACAATGTTGCGCATATGCCAAAAGTTCCACTTTGGTGTTTGACGAACCCCCTTCCCCAAGTCTCGGGGCAGGCAACGGACCTGTTTTGAAAACATGTTTAATGCAAGAGAGAGAAGTACGTTAAATATTAACTTCAAGTCCCATTATTTTCAGGCCCACCGGACATTCATGATATTACTGGTTGTACAACAATGACGGAACATATACCAGTTCATCTGACTTGCCGGGGGTACATGGGATTTCCTAATGACTGGAGACTGGTCTGGTCAAAAGAAGACACACCTCTACCCGGTCCAACGACAAGTTCAACAACATTAGGCAACAGGTTTATGTTCATCAGCACCTTGGTTTTCACACCAAATAGAGAAGACGATGGAAACACTATCACTTGTTCTTCTGAGAGAAGTTCAAGGACCGGTACTGGCCCAGTTGGATCGCTAGGTCCCATTTCTGTCCAGTGTAAGTCATGGTATCTTCATTGTCGTAAACAAACACCATGCTCTATATTTCGTTCTCTATGTCGACGTTTGATGTTGCAGTTGTGTAAAACAAACTCAATCAATGACGTAGCCGGTGGGCCGGGAGGGGGGGGGGGGGGGCTTCGCGCTGTAAAAAGGTAAAAACATAGAGGTAGCACGGATATTTCCAAAGCAGGCAACAAAGGCTGAGAAAGGTCCGTTAGAGTTTGTAAAGGTTTTGTCGGTTTTCAAAATTCCTGGCTACGCCACGGAACTCAATGCCATTCTATTTTTTCTCTGGACGCCCCCCCCCCCTCCCCCGCAGCCGTAAAATCGGAAATCTTTAAAATTTGACCTTCGACACTGTGTTACTAACATTGACTGGTTTTACACAATTTACTGGTTTTACACCTAAACGAACAGGGCAATAATTTACTTGTGGCATAAACGTATGGATGCATCGTGATGCCGAAAAAATGGCAAGGTGAAGCTTTGTACATTTTTGTCGTAGTGTTTGAGGGAATATTGAAATGTTTGGTATTCCTGTGCTGTATTCTGGAGACAAAGTTTTCAACTATTTGCGTTAAAGTATGTGACATATCCACTGTGTAAACTCGGCTTCACATTTCTTAATTAAGTGGGAACAAAAGCTTGTAACATGATAAGTATTTACAAATACAAAACCAACTTATTTTACGTTTCAACCATTATTTACAACCACAGATTATCCACAGTTTTCTTCATTGACTTCGTCCCAACCTGGTCCTGTGGACAAGGGTGATGACGTAGTCCTGTCCTGCACTGCAGACGCAAATCCCAAGCCCCCTGACTTCATTACTTGGGAGAGGGTTGGCTCTACTGACTCCCTACCCTCTGTGTACAGCGATGGTACAAGCACCCTGACACTAAGCAGCATCAGTAGGGAGCAAGCTGGGCCGTACAGGTGCCGCGGAAACAACGGCGTGCCACCTGTTGTCTTTTCGAGCCAGATCGACGTCATCGTGCGTTGTAAGATGACTTTTCAAATGACTGACATTGATGATGTAAATGTTCTGTTGAGAAATGTATCCACGTGTTATGTTCCCTCTTTGGTTAATTAAATTGTTAATAAAAGTAACTTCTTCACTGCGCTACCTCTAATATGATGGGGCAATATTCCAGCTCTATTCACGTCATCGTGCGATGTAAAATTATCTTTACAAATTTACCCACATTGTGAACATTTAAACATGATTCTCACATAAAATTGATGCGCCTACATTGACAGTTAACTTCGTGTTTTTACGCACCTTTTAAAAAGGAAAAAGCTTCTTATCTGACCCTGAGTGTTGAGAGTCAAAAAATGGGAAGAGGACTCGGCGACTCTGTTTTCTGCTTTATGCTGGTTTATTCTGGAAAACGGGAAATGGGAAAGAGAATAATGAAAGGTCATTCCTCGTCTCCGCTCAGCATTGCAATAACGCAAACTTGGGTCCCGTTGACTATGGCTTTTCTGATTGGCCGTGGGTGATTTTAATAATAATGGAAAATATTTCAATAAGAGAAAAGAGTACTTTGGGACAAAAAGAAAATGATGGGGACCTTTTTCAGACCCGTGACATTTATCGGCAAAATGTCGCCGGAGGAAACTTGAACCCCCCCCCCCCCCCCCTCCAGAATACCAGCTTGATACGCCACTGCTCATTTGCTATTCTCGTTTCTTACAAATCCGTTACTATTCTACTGACATGTTTGCCGGGAGGTGGCTAAATTTGCTCCCCGGCTGCGACAGGGTAAAACAAACCCTGCCTTTTGTCAGGGTTAAATGAATTTGTTTTTAATTCGTCTAGATCGTCCATATTTTTCTGAACCGACTGCAACCCCACTTGGCCCTGTGGAGGAGGGTGATGACGTAGTCCTGTCCTGCACCGCTGACGCCAATCCCAAGCCCCCTAACTTCATTACTTGGGAGAGGGTTGGCTCTACTGACTCCCTACCCTCTGTGTACAGCGATGGTACAAGCACCCTGACACTAAGCAGCATCAGTAGGGAGCAAGCTGGACCGTACAGGTGCCGCGGAAACAACGGGGTGCCACCTGTTGTCTTTTCGAGCCAGATCGACGTCATCGTGCGTTGTAAGATGACTTTTCAAATGACTGACATTGATGATGTAAATGTTCTGTTGAGAAATGTATCCACGTGTTATGTTCCCTCTGTGGTTAATTAAATTGTTAATAAAAGTAACTTCTTCACTGCGCTACCTCTAATATGATGGGGCAAAATGACTCATTTGGAAGAGTTGTGTTAGTAATCTGTAGGTAGGATGCTTAGTTCACTGCTCTGATCAGTTCTTTTTTCGTTACTCGTTTTTATGATCTGAAGAGATTGATAATTAGGAACGTACTCGCACTTCAAGCACATATGTATATAATCAAAACATTACTTTTCTTTTTTATGTAGCTGTCGATGTCCCGAATAATTTGACGTTTTTCGCAACCATTGGCACGCTGGGGCTGATGCTGATCATCAGTATTATATTGAATCTGATTGCATTACGTTTCTACAGGACAAAGGCCACTCCCTTCAAAGGTAAAGCTTTCTTTCTGAAGTAGAACACTAATCCTTAATCAGGCTAGACCCCCCCCCCCCCCCCCCCCCCCCCAAATTGTTTTAAGTCTTGAGTACAAAATACCACAGGAACGTTTTGGGGCTTAGTTCTTCGTAAAAAAGTAAAGGAACTGGTTTTGCTGTTAACATGCTATGTTTCTGATTTATTTACAGAAAAACAGCGAAGTGTCTCAAAACCGTAAGTAACTGTGTACAATTGATCATATCTTACTAAAAATCTTGTTCTAAAAGGATGGTTAAAATTCAAAATGAATTAAATATGACTAGATCATATTTTATTACAAAATTGTTTATTGCCTGCAGAATCGAAGGGACTGCAAATCCAGTTCGTGTCTTAGACGATACAGAAGCATATGAAGACATGGGTGAGATCGACTTAAAAACAGCAACAGCTATGTGAATATTTAACTTAATATCTTTCTGAAGACGATTCACGAGGATAAAGAACATTCAGCATCCAATAACATAGAAAAGTGTTTCTGCAGCTATATAAAATAACTGCTAACGATCTGTCCTCAGAGATAAATATTATTATGCTTATGGTGACTGCCAGAAATGTCAAAGATCTTGCTCAAGGACAACTGCACGAGACAACGTTTTAGAGAGTGCGTTCGAGTAGCTCACCCGGGTCGACTTGGGTTAACCCCGTGCCGTTTGATTAGCCTTGACGTCATACTCGGGGCTCACTCGGGTCAGCCACCACAGACTTTGCTCGCGGAGCAAAGTCATAGTTAAGTCTGCATAGTTAAGTCTGATTACCCACAGAATCTGCTCCAGCGGGAAATTGAAAATGGCTGACTCAAGTGCCAGCTGACATCGACACGAGAGGGCGTTTGGGCGTTCTATTAGCCCAGCTCTGTGGCTAACCCGTCTGCATTCACCCGAGTCGATCCGGGTGAGCTACTCGAACGCACCTATATTATCGTGGGTCAGGTTTTAAATCAATTCACACAAACGTGGCCGTAAACTTCATCAGTTCATAATGCGATCAAGTTCTTAGTGATGATCCAATCCACTTTAATCATTAGTCAACATTTGTAAACAATGGATATTTTGACTTCTTCTTACAATCAATTGATCATACAGCTTTTTATGATCATGCACAATTTTCATCTTGTAAAGACAAATGGGGGTTTGTGACTAGATTAGTCAGTAGGCCTATTCTGAAAAAGAGAGATGGTCCTGAAGAGGCTCTGTTTGTTGTCAAATAACTTTGTTTTGTGTTTTTTGGCAGATATCGAAATGCAAACCGTTAAATCGGACAAGAAGCGCCCTGAATCGTCAGCATACGAAGACACTCCTGAATGTCGCACAGCGTTCTCGCGAGATCAGTTGACCATTATACGAGAACTCGGGCAGGGTGCATTCGGAAAGGTGCTACTGGCGAGGGCTAAGAGCATCGTCAAACATGGAACTGTTACCCAAGTAGCAATCAAAACACTGAAAGGTTAATTAACCATGCACATTATGTTCAAGTTAAATGTTGGAGTGAAATGATTCTTGTAATGTAAATGCAAATATCAACTCAGTCCAAAATCATCTGCAGCTCACATGACTTGGAATTCAATTGGAAAAACCAAGGTTACCAGCGTGCAAAAAAAACAAGATGCCTTCAAGAGTTGTTTTTAATTGTTATTTCCCTTCTTTTCCTATACCAAGTAATGCACTCAATTTTCTGTGACCATAATTTCACAGGTTCCAAAGTTTTGTTTGAAATACCTTGATACAAACTGTTCAGCGAATTATTCCTGTGAATTGACAGCTAAGAATGCCGGAAAATCTTTTGAGGAGTTGAAAACTATATATTATCCAATCAAAATGTCTGTGTATTAGAATGCTCTGAACGTCCCGTGAGTTCGCTCTCGATGTAGGCCCCCCTAAGTGGCTGTTAGATGAATTATACATTTCCACAGAGTATAAAGTTAAGAAGAGGATAAGCCTCCTTTGTTAGAAAGATTGCAATTCTCAAGAACTTACTTTTTTCCCAACGCGAACAGACGGAGCTGGCCCCAAGGAGAGGGAGAATCTGATTCGGGAATTGTACTCAATAACGTCACTCGGCATCCACGCTAACGTGGTCAGTCTTCTGGGACACTGTATTAGTGAAGGTAAAATAACTGACTGGTTTGCATAAGTTATGCTAAAAACGACTACCCCGATCGATTCGTCACTGTGTAGTGGTACCTCTCTTGCCTTAAACCTCATTGACACGGGTTCCAATCCCTTTGGGTGATCCTACACATTGTTGTCTCAGTCCCTAACTGACTCAACGCTTCTCCCTGGAATAGTCATCATTGGTTTTTCCCTATTCCTCTAGCTATCGAACGACAGGGTCCTACTAAGAAAAAAAAAATTGTTTCAATAACAAATTCTAGTTTTGCTTTTAAAAGAGTTGTTTGATAAAAGCCATGGGTATAATTCTTACCAGGCAAATGATTGCGGCGGCATTGTTATCATAATTGGATGTCTGAGTATATGTTCCATTTCTTTCTATTGCACAGACCCAATGTACGTCGTCGTCGAATACATGTCCAAGGGAAACCTCAAGGCTATTCTCACTGAAAGCCAAAACAAGAATAAACAGGTCCATGACAACGTCTGTAGCTTTACAGCAACATCTCTCACACCAAGGAATCTTCTCAGTTTTGCGAGGGACGTGGCTGAGGGTATGGCCTTCTTGTCTTCACGCAAGGTATGTTTCCGCTAATTGATTGCCACAACAGGTGGAATATGCCATTGTGCTGATGCTGATGCTGAGTGGTTGCAAACTTGAGGGCTGTGCCACAAGGCAATTCATGCAGTCGATTAAAGGCAATCTCCACAAATCCACATTTCAATGTTGAAATAATCGTATTAGGAATGTCACATGCAGTGTCAGTAAAAATATAATCTTTTGTGCTACCCAAACATTCCCTGGCTGTTAGTGGTGTTAGTTACCTCCAATTGAAGTTGGCTTGTAAAGAATGTCTCTTGTAACAAGGCCGTATGAAAGGCAACATTAATTGTTTACACTGACAAATCGTCAATTGTGGGATCAGACCATCACGAAATAAAAGCCATGTTTCTCTTCAGTGCCTTCACAAAGATCTTGCTGCCCGGAGTGTTCTTGTTGGCCAAGACATGGAGTGCAAGGTCTCCGATTTTGGATTTGCTAGTGACGTCATGCAAGTCAGGGCACATCAACGCAAGTGTCAGGCAAGTCACGCAGTACAATATCCATTTCAGATTTTTCTCTGCATGGATAATTAAGAATGTTTTATGCAATTACTTCATTATTTGTTAACTTTTGATGAGTATTACCATGGCCTTTCCTGTAGGAACAAGTTCCACTTCGTTGGATGGCACTGGAGTCAATTCTTGATGACGTGTACACAACAGAGAGTGACGTATGGTCGTTTGGTGTTCTCCTCTGGGAAATAGTAACTCTCGGTATGGAAGACTTTGATTAGCAATGAACAATACCCAGATATCTGAAGCTTACGTTTTTGTATCTAGGCAGTTAGGTTATTTCAAAGGAATAACTGTACACAATGTCCAATTAATTTAAAAAACAAAACACTCTAACCCCAAGCTCGCAGTGCGCACACACACTCTTAAAAATATATCCGACTAAGATCAGTGGTGCCAATTTCATAGAGCTGCTTAAGCACAAAATGTGCTTAAGCGCAAAAAACTTTGCTTAATAAAATCAGGTTACCGGCCAAAACTCCATGTGATGTATGTTGCTTGTTACTGGTATTTAGCTGTTGTTTACTTAGCATAACAATCACACAGAGTTTTGGCTGGAAACCATATTTTACTAAGCAGGTTCTTTTTGTGCTTAAGCAAATTTTGTGCTTAAGCAGCTCTATGAAATTGGCCCCTGGTATTTGATGTTTTGGGATGATTCATATGAGCAGATTTTTGAAGTTGTATCGTCCCAAGTCCCTCAAATATCAATATAATAATAATAAAAATAATAATAATAATAATAATAATAATAATAATAATAATAATAATAATAATAATAATTTTCCTCAATTGCCGGACAGGGCGACACATAATCCTAGAAAAGAGTGGGTTAGGGTAACCTGGTCGAATAGGGCGACACATAACTGTCGCCCTATTGTAAAAGTCGCCCCTTTGGAGTGTTTTTTAGTAAGGCGCGTGGGGAAAGTGCTCTAAATGGGCGACACTCGTGTCGCCCCAATAAGGTTATTTCGGGCAAAGTCGCCCATTTGCCGCATCCAGGAGATTTCTAATAATAATAATAATCCTAATAGAGAAATGTTCCTTAATTGCGGGTTAGGGCGACACATAATGCTACAAAAGAGCGGGTTGGGGCAACAGTGTCGATTAGGGCGACACATATCTGTCGCCCCAATGTGAAAGTCGCCCCAATGTGAAAGTCGCCCCAATGTGAAAGTCGCCCCAATGTGAAAGTCGCCCCAATGTGAAAGTCGCCCCAATGTGAAAGTCGCCCCAATGTGAAAGTCGCCCCAATGTGAAAGTCGCCCCAATGTGAAAGTCGCCCCAATGTGAAAGTCGCCCCTTTGGAGTATTTTATAGTAAGGCACGTGGGGGAAGTGCTGTAATGGGGCGACACCCGTGTCGCCCCGTTGAGGTTATTTTCAGAAGTGTGGCCCGTTTGTCGCATGTATAGGAATTTAAATAATAATGGGCATTTGTAAAGCGCACGTATCCACCAAGACCACGGTGCTCACGGCGCTGTATTATTACCCCTGGTCATCTGGCCCATTAATATTTAGTTGCCTGCACGTGGAATCGCACCTGTTAGGGCGTATACCCACTATCACACCTAAAGCTGAAAGAAGATGTAATTTGCATGTTTACGATGTACATTTAACGATGATTTCGCACTGGCTCCTTCATTTTGTGACATAAATTTCTTTGAAGGTGCCCGACCTTATCCTACCATGAGTACCAAGATGATGCTTGCTGGGCTGAAGAACGGATACCGCATGCCGAGTCCAAATCACTGTCAGAGCGAATTGTAAGTTCCATTGAATTAAGATGATGATTTACTAACCGATTGCGGTCTAACAAAGAGTATGAAGAAAACTTCTACTTAATATAAACAGCTAGTATATACCGTGCTCTTGTGTATAAATTGACTTGACGGTCGTTTGGGCCGGATTAATTAAGTTTTATACAAAGGCCAGTATGGCTACCATGTGTACGGCTTTAATAATGTGGTCTTAAGGAAACAGAGTAACTTAAATTCACAGCATTTTTTAACTATAGCAAATTGATGACTACAATTGCAAATGAAGGATTTGGACCCCAACTTCAGATCAATATATCATTCACATTGCTACAGGGTAAGTCCAGTGTTAGGTACCAAGATATTAAAAGGGATAAAAGGTCATCGTGATGTCGACAGACTTGCATGCTCTATTGTAATTCACATCGTGTTTGTTTATAGATCATTGTTCGGACGGGAGGATTGAAATGACACTGTATTGACCACTTTCTTCCCATTAGATACAATGTGATGTCAGCTTGCTGGGCTGAGAATCCTGCTGGCCGCTTGCCCTTTCATCAAATCAGTGAGAAAATGGTGGAATTTTTAGGGAAGGCCGAGGTACGTATGGTGCTCATAAGTCTGAAAATAATCGACCAGCAACCATGATTTGTGTATTGTAAAAGAGAAGCTATGTGGCTCTCGGCTTTGGGTCTATCCGGGAGTATAAATATAACTCTGGGGCAAATTTCATGGAGCTGTTCGGTGCAAAAAAGTATTGGGTACCAGGGGGAAAATCCATGTGATTTTCATGCTAAGCAAATGACAGTTAATTACTAGTCAAGAGCAATCTGCATCGCATAGATATTTGGTTGGTAATCCTGTTTTAAACAAGGATGACTTTTTATGCTGAGCAATTTTATTGTGATCGGCAGCTCCGTAAATTCGGCCTCTGGTTACTGCACTGATTTGTATGTGAATCGATTATTCATAAATTAGTTTTTACGACAGCATGACACAATCACAGGAACATAGATGCTTTCTGCACTGCACTTATCGTGGTGTTGAAGTATAACACCATGTATCTACATTGGACGAATGGTTGAATAAAGATGATACCATCACATCGTTTTATGTGCCATACGATTCTATTTCTGTACAAGGTTTTCTTAAAGTGAGTTTGTTCGATTGTTGTTTTTCTGCAGGAGGTCTTATCTCTGGAAACGTACCAAGGACATCTCTACCAAGTGACGATCCGTTCAACCCAAGTTGAGAAGGTCTAGAAGACGATCGTCTGGGGTTTAAATTCACAATATTGATTTAATAAAACTAACCAGGATCCTTGCGGGATGAGAGGCAAACTCTAAACACTTTGTGCAAGTGTCAGCAAAAAATGTTCATTTGATAATACAAATTGTTTTCCTGAATCTATTGATTGTTTTACTTCGTCCACCCGAACAAAGATACTGACAATTTGGGAGACCGCCAACATAGGGCAAAAGAGCTCAGTTGGTAGAGCGCCGGTACGGTAACCCGGAGGTCGCAGGTTCGAATCCCGCTCCTGCCAGTTTCTTTGTTCACTTTGAAAATGATTGTTTTACTTGATAAACACTGGAGTACAATTAGGCCTATATTGGTATATTCCTACCCTTAACGACATTACTCGGAACAACTTTTGTTTGTTTCTGTCAAAGTAACATTTTAACTGCTCAGTCAGATTTGTGTTTGGATTGGGGTGGGGGGATTTTTTGAGAAAACTGCTTCATGCATGTGGGCAATATAACATGTCATGTGGTAGAATATATAGAACAAGTTAAAATGTAAAAAGATTACCCTGACACCGAGATGCGTGTATATTTTTCGGGCAGCATGTGTAATTCAATACTGATATCGTATCATATATTTAAATATCATATTGATCTTTAAAAACAGGATGCATTTTTTTGGTATGCAGTTTAGATTATGCCTACGAAACATAGCGATATTTTGGAGAAGCAAATATTTTTACATTTTATAATTGTTTGCAAACAAATCAACGCATATTGACTCAGAAAAAAATAATATATCAATCACAGATTAGCTCATTAAAACGTAACGTTTATTTTGGAACCTTTGATAAAAACAATTAACTTTGGAAAAGAAAATGAAAGGAAAATGCGAAAACACAGAAAACATTGCGGTTTATTTACGTTATTTTGCGTATTATCGTTGTAAAGTTAAGTAAAATTTTATAGCATTTTTCTTAAAACAAATTTTTTATCAGTTGAACTCTAACCGCTCCCTGCTTCAGATATATGTAATTACTAAAAGCTACAATCTTGGAGAAAACTCTTTGGATGCCTCAAAAGTAGACCATCACCCCCATCCCCCGCTCAATGTTGATGATGTGGCGCCATCAACATGTTCTGTGCACGAGTTTATTCAATCGTAGACTTTTTGGCCACACCGCGCCAACATTGGACGGGAGAGAGGGGGTGGTCCCAACGCGTTTTGTCAAAGATTGTAGCTCCTTCTTGATTATTAAAGGTCTTATAATCTGGGAAGGAAGTATAAGTGATAGTTTTAGTGATAGGAAATTTGCATTAGCATAAAAACCAAAATACTGAAATTTCTCCCTTGTACTGCTACAAAGGAGCTAGCGACGGGTTTTGTAACTTGGCACTACACCAGCTAGCGAGCGAGTCTCTGGTGGCTGCCCGGGTGTAATGACGTCACCGGCTAAGCTGAAAACGTAAACATGGCGGGGAACTCGAATTCGACGTGAGTAAATGTACAGATTGTGACACAAATTGAAACAGAGAGTGTATTTTCCTGACATTGATAACACTAGACTGTGTGCAAATTGTGAAATTTAATTATGTCGTCATGGTCACGATTTTTCCGGCAGAACAGACGACAGTAAGCCTGTGCTTACATCTTGCACTTTTACGTCTCACGCCCCCAAACGAACTTTGACCTTAATTTTCCCAGAATGCCAGCTTGGCGAATACACCGCAGCGTTCGATTAGCCTCATTTCGTGGCTTCCCCGCAACCATTATTATGCATTACCACCTGACTCAACAGAAGTTTCATTCTGCGCTGGAGAGGTGTCCACTTACATAAATTATAGTCTACAGATACGTGCGATGTGATTAAAAAAGACTTAATCGAGGCGTATATAGCCTCATTCTACTATTGTAATGCGTCATGGGTGATTCCATAAATGTGGGGGCCGGTGTCCCTCTTTACATTGTGATATTTGTTTCCCTTGTATTACCAACAGTGATTATATACAAATGATTTTAGTTGCTCAAATTATAGTACCTGTACCTAAATATCTGAATAAAACATATGACTAATTTCCTGACAGTATGGTGTCCTTAATATTTTACTGTTTCACGTGTAAAAGGAACACCAAAGCTGCGACATTTTAAAAACTGTTGTTGAAATGTGTTGTTTTGGTTCTCAAATACTACCATGTGCGCATACAACATGTATGTGTATGAAAAATTGCCATTCATTATGTTAAAGTAGTTAATACTGCTTAAAAATGGCAATATATTTAAATGAATTAATAGCTTGTTAAGCGAGATTCACAGTGCGTTAGCCCGAACGTTTCACGTGTAAACAAGACACACTTTTTTGGTGTCCCTTTTACACGGGAAATTTGTGTAATGTTTCTGAGAAATAAAAAGGTAATTGGGTTCACTGGCAAATCCAGATCTACTTGTCCCACTTGATAAGTGTGAAATCATAACAAAGATTGCATGCTAGAAAATATTTATTTTTGGGGTCATTTACTAGGTTTCACGTGTAAATGGGACACCAAATGGAGTCCCCATACGCAATTATGCTCCGAATTGTTATTTTTAGTGTAATCAAGATATTTTCACAATAAACCTTGATGGTTATCCTGGGTAAGACAAAAATACATTCTAAAATAAACATACCACATTGAGCATGAATTATCACAAAAATAAGCAGAAAACGAATTTGGTGTCCCCTTTACACGTGAAACCGTGAATGGGTTTTGACATGATATTTTGGCATATCTGGGGGGGGGGGGGGGGGGGGGGGGGGGGGGCGATACACTTTCTCACCGTTGGTGGCGCCATTCAACCCCTGTTTTGTTCTCACCCATAGGCAAAATAAGACCTGTATTTGCAAGGCGTAGGCCCCTACAAGCAAAAGCAAAAAACAAAAAATAAATAAATAAATATATTGCCAACGAGCAGGGGGGTTCGACCCCCCCCCCCACCCCCCGGATCCGCGCCTGCACCCCCTCCCAATCTTTGTCACGAGCGGGCGCTGCATCACGCTCACTTGTTGGAGAGGCTTTTTCACATCAAGCCAAGTCGGACTGTACAACGCATGTGCAGTAGGTCGCTTTTTGACAAACTGCAAAGTAATTTACAAACTGGTTACGATGATGAAACGTTTCACTTTTCACGCAATTTGTTTTCCAAAACGAAGCAAAAACTTAACGGATCAGTAAATGGTGCGGCAGAGCTGTGATCCCATAAAAGAAATGATTTTCCTCTCACGGTTTGAGAGAGAAGTTATTTGGTTTTTTATATAATTGTATCTCATGATGAAGGATGCAAGCAAAAAAATATATTGACAAAAACTTCTTATTTTTTCAAGGGATCACAGCGCCTATCTGTGAAAAGTTCCAGTTTGGTTATCAGCTTCAGTTATGCACAAAATCGAGTCGTGTTTAGCCCAAATTGACCCACTACATATTGTAGCATAAAGTCGTATTTGTAATTCCGATTTGCCGTTTTTAATTAAAATCATTCAATACAAGGCTAAAAACCACTCTTGGTAAAGGATTACAATCAGAGGTGGTAGGGTTGGCGATATTTTGAAATCCATCCCTACCACCCTTATGGTTTTATTCGGCCCAGATCTAAATAGAAGATAATTCTTCAACAGATTCCAGAGGAATTATCCCAATTGTAAGTTCTTCCCATAATAGAAAAGTAACTTTAAATCATTTTTACGTGAAAGAGTAATACTCTCGCATTCACACGTCTATATTCTACACAAGCGGCATAACTACGGGGTAAGCTGGAGTGAGCTAGTCAAAAGGGTATACCGTTACACAACTGAAAATGAACAATTAATTGCCTTGGAGGCTCTGAAAAAATATACTACGCGTATGTAAAGTTTCCAACGGTCCAACTTTTCCGACCAAACTAGGGTCCCAGAAATGATTTTCCCCCAGACAAACGGCGCATTTTTTAAGGAATGGTCATGTACATTATTAGATTCCGTTTTTAATGATCTTTACAACCATGGCGATTTTAGAACGAATGTTTTTTGTAGCCCAACTGGGCGCAGCCAAGGCAATGTGTGCCTTTAGGTTACAGGTCAGTAAATCGGCCAAAAAATTGCCTACTCCGGCCAAATCACGATTTGCGAGCCCTCAAATTCTCTGTTGTTGGAGCATTTTGTAGGCCATGAACTTGAGGGTTTTTGTAAAAGAGAAGGATAGAAGCCGTGCATGCACAGGACTGCCAGCTTGTATTACTGTGAAATTCGGATGAAATTGGGCCCTAAACGTGCCCTATTTTGTAATGGAGCGTATTTTTCCTGAAGTATTTTTCCTGAATTTTGGAAGTTGGCGTATTTATCATTGGGGTCTGTAGAAGTTGATTTACTGGTGTGCAACCTATAAGTAAAAATAATAACAATTAGCTGTCGCTTTGTATTATGCATGTACAATGGCTTTTTGCAATGTAATATGAATTCTGTAGATTAATCCTACGGACCACTCCTTGGCCAAACAAGTATGTGGGCTATATCACCCCCCCCCCCCCCCCCCCATTCTAAGCCCATCAAAATTCCCCTCCCCATTTCAAAGTGCAGTTATGTCGAATGAAGCTAATGTCTCGGGTTGCCTGATCAATGCATTACGCTGTTCTCCCGTCCTAGCTTTTTTAATTTAGAAAAGACAACAAAGGAAGTTTCAGTGTGTGCAATGTGCGAGCCATCAGTTACCTTTTGCACTCTTTGCAGACAGGCGCGTAGCCAGGATTTGTTCATGGGGGGTGTTTTGCTGGAGACTGACATGGGGGAGGGGTCTAAGGGGAGGGGGTGTCCCCCTCCCCTTTGGCGAAAAAATGGAATTTTAAGGCCTCTAGATGCAAAATGGTGCAATGTTTGAGCTCAAATCATGCAAAAGAATATTGATAATTATTTTGTGGAATAATTCTATTCACATCAGAAAAATGCAAAAATGTAATCCTATATAGACTCAATTATTGATGCAAGGAAAATGCGAACCTAAAGAGATACCTTTCTCAATATATATAATTTACAAGCAACTAGGTTCAACTTCAACTCAAAAGTTTGAACTGTAAGAAGGATAATTTGGGGAATCAGAGATAAAAAGATCAAGGGAATTGCGGACCTGAGGATTGGAAGAGACTCGAGTGAGGCCCGGAGGAGGGTGCGATAATTATCACTAGCATATCTCTCCAAGTCACTGGTGTTTTCTGCATATATTTTTTTTGGGCACTTGGGCCATGGGGGGTGTTTGAACACCCAAAACACCCCCCTTGGCGACGCGCCTGTTTGCAGATAATATCTGGGGCGTATTAGAAATCCCGTTCTCGGGTAACCCGTGTTCTCGGGTAACCCGTGTTCTCGGGTAACCCGTGTTCTCTCAGGCTGGTTGCCAAATAAGGAGCATCAAAAGAGCGTTGCACCCTATACGTTCCAACGGGCTACTAAATTATGCGCTAGATTAAAATAAATTTCCATACTAATTAGCTACAGCAGTGCTTGCAAGTAGGGCGTGCTGTTACATAACATGGTCATTTTCACGGCGTGCCCTTGCAGATTAGCCCTGGTGCTGAGTCATCATGTGCGGAGCCAAATAATGAAGTTTATATTTAAACTAAAGAAAAGAAAGAAGAAAAATCGAGTAAAACACAACCACTGAATAAGTATAATAGTTTAGGTTTTCGTCTGTTGTCTACGATATTTCTTCAGGTTGTTAAAACTCTGGGAGCTGAGAAATTTTAATTCCAAAAGGAACATTCTCATCCCATGAAATTCTTAATTTTATGCTCACTGGCAACATGTTCCCAGTGTAATTTGACACATACTGTGATTTCTTTCCAAATTTCATTCTTTGGTTTTTAAAGATATTATCTGTATTTAGTCAGTATATAATATCATGGACGTCCATGAATTCAAAATGACTTATTTTTCAAACTTATAATACATTGTTTACATCGTATTGTTTATGTTGTCAAGGATCTCATTACTTATGCATGAAAAGAAAGGAAAATTTACGAGCTTACGAAAATAATTGAAATCGTGCAACAGCAATAATAATTAGCGAAGACAATCCCACTCCATTGATCCCATTTTTTTACAATTATTTTATACTGTCCCTGGACTGCATGAGAGCTTCCTGAGTTTCACAAAAATTAACGCAAGTTCCGGAAGGGCCTTAGTCCGCCATCTTTGTTCTTGACGTTCTTCATCTACTCCCCAGTAAGTGGGGAGTGAAAATCCTGTTCGTGAACACGGTTTGCGTTTTGGAAACTCTCTTTAGACTTGGACAAGTCGTTAGACAGCCCTGTTTTGTCCGCAGGCGCCGTCGTACAGCGTGGCATATTATGTTATTATGCCAGTGAAGCACACGCATGTTGGCAACTAATAGAGCGGTATGCGCTATACCCCAGACGAATATAATAGAACCGTCCAATTACCGACTTGATTTCAAGTCTAAAATCTCTTCAACACGCGAACGGGGTTTCGAATACACCCATAGTGTCAGTGTAATAAAACCCGTAGTACAGATGACACACGAATCGCAAACTATTGTAACAACATAATGTAACAATTCTTTGTGTTGATATCTTTGTGTTGAAATATTTGTTATAGATAACTGTTTAAAGATATAAAGTTAATATAATCATGCACGATCAATTTCCTCGTACTTTGAAATCTTGGGTGTTATAATTATGAAGTACCTTTATAATACTTTCCCAACTTTTCGTAAAAAGTTAACGGTTCTACCAAAGTGGTTAGCATCTCGAAACTTTTATAAAATTTATACTATACAATGCAATACACCTTTGTTGTTTTGTCTGATGTAGATAGATAAAAAACAAAACATTTTTAATCCATTTTTAATCTTCTTTAAATTTATATTCAACACTATTTCTCTTGAAACATTTTCGAGACCTCGTTTCTAGCTTGCACAACGAGCAACAGCGCTGGGCCTACCATGATTACCTATAAGATTAGGAAGTTTTTTTCTGATCTAAACAATTTTCAATTTGGTAAATTTAGTGCAATCTTCGCGTCAAAAGGTTAGATGAATGGACAGCATTGATGGACGTAATGACTACCGGTACCGGTATATGAATAAATGCACACTGCATTTGAATGCATGACTATGGAGAGATCACTACAAGTACAAGTACATACCTTTTAAACGTTTTGCCCGATTCCACGTTTTGCGACACGTGGGATGAAACAAATAAGGAATGTTGCTCATGTCAAATGTCTGCATATTAATTACCTTTGCATATGAAGTCGCAGAATCTTTAGAGTGCATTCTCGAATCCACGGGCCTGTTTGTCTCACACTGATCTCGATCCCGATCATGTAGTGATCCAACTGCTGCATGGTCCGCTGCATCCATCAGGCGGGATTAAGATCCGGATCCTATGAAACAAAATAGCCATAATTTACATTCGGTCGCATGACTATAGTTTCAGCTATAAAACTGTGGTGATAATTTAGAATTATGGTGGCAACGATCAACCATACAGTCCTTCATATATGTATGTGCGCTTTGTAAATTATATTGACTTACATGTATACCTACAGCAACAGGTTTTGCGTGAGTGAAATTGGTACTGATCACAACATCCCATTTTTAAAATAAAAAAATAAACCTAATAAACGTGTTTTTATGCACGGCAAGCTTATTTACCATGGGCGATACAGGTCATCTATCTTTTGAAATTAAACAATAGTATCCGACGCCCACTAATTTGCAATTTTATTAAAACCCACAAATTCAACCCACACATTTGATATCAACTTTAATGAATACCGGTACGAATTTAATATCAGTCCTAGAAGTTTTACATTAAGACTCATAAAGAAATCCAATTTGCATGCAACAGCAAGGTCCGATTATGCAAAATAACAAGACTAAGGAGTCTATAGGGCCTACTATAGAAGCATGCGTTGTAGGTTTAGATAGTTCCCATCCCATGTGTGGGGACTAATAGGTACTGCAAGGTGGAATTCCTGATTGGCTCTGTCATCATTTTCCTTAGTTTGGATGCTGTTTTAATTCTCGTTAAAGGGGAACACTGCCTTGGAGGCGCCCAATTGGGCTACAAAAGCAAAATTGCTATTGTTGGAATAAGTAGAATATAAAAAGTATAGATGAGCATCCCTTGAAAATACGCCGTTTGTCCCACAATCATTGACGACGATCAGTTTGGTTCGGAAAAGTCGTCTGAATGATGCGTGCGATGCTTATTATATAAATTAACTTAATCATGAATATGCATGATGGTAATGCCGGTCTAGATACGCCCATTTATGATAATTGCCCCTAACCTTCCTAGGAAAAGAATGATGCGTCCAGGCTGCACTACGTGCGGCGCCAGTCTGAATGTCCAGATGTGAGTGCTGTTTCTTTTTGTCTTTCTTAAATTTTCAAAGTGAACAAAGAAAACCGGCCGGAGCGGGATTCGAACCTGCGACCTCCGGAATACCGTACCGGCGCTCTACCAACTTAGCTATCTTGCCCTATGTTGGCGGTTTCCCAAATTGTCTTTTTGTTTTCTTTGTTAACTATTGCGGACTTTCCACATACCATCTTTTTGATAACCCCAAGCTCGGGTGACTGAATATAATCAATATTTGCAGTCTAACGCCGTACAGGTGTGGACGGCCCCTATTATGGCGGCATTCATCCTGCCCATAAATGCACGGCCGCATTCGTCTATAGCTATAGGCGAAACTCACGTTTGATGTCAACTTTAAGCAACTACCAAAATATTCATGCAATACGGCTCTTTACAGAAAGCCATTGGCAAATGTCGGCTGCATTGCACACTGTTGACTACAAATATGACTTCTTGATATAACAAAAGAAAAAATTCTCGTCTAGCGTTGGGAGCCCTTCCTTCCTGTGGGCGTGGTTGACTTAGCACCCGCCCGCGATGAGCTTTTGTTCGTTCCATCTTTCTTGGCGTTTTTTCTCCGTGAGCTTTTGGCACTTCCGGAGCCTGCGTTCTCTTTCGTCGATAATCTTGCTGTAAGGAAATACCAAATATCTTAGTTTAATGCATGTTCATAATCTAAGGGGATCTGAAGTAGAACCTGCAAGTGGACATCGGAATTCCGGACAGTGTGTTCCAGAAAACGGTTATCTGAGAATATTGTTTAACAGCTACAGACAACGTGTGCGACGTCATGGACTGGAGTGGACTGTGCTTGTAAACAAAGGTTTGTGACATAAAAAGAGCCATTTTAATTTACATTTTACAAATATTGTGAATTGATGACCAAAATAATGACAAATTTTGACTCGCTTCATCAACCTTTCAACCACGTAAGTGTTGACGGATCAGTGCTTGGTACCAAAAACGTTCGTGAATTAAGCCTTGTGACAGTTGTATAATACGCTGCAGCACTTGAGTATTTCAATACAAGTTTGATCTTACATCCATAGTCATTAAATAAACATTCGACAACCGGCTTTTTGGTTAAATAAGTGTATAGTTCTACAATAATATATCTTTACCCATAAAAGCGGCGTCGATCGTTTGAACATCGTTCAGGAGTGGAATATAGTGCGGCTTTTGTGTGCCTTCGCTTTCTGAAACGGAAAAAAGTTAAACATCACAAATTATTTTTAAGACACGCACTGCCCTGAAATCCCCAAAACTCTAATCTTTGGTTAGTTACCTAACCTATTTCCAAGGTCCGAGTGTAAAAATTCTACCATAATGCGTTATATTTACGGAGTATTAAAGATAAACAAAAGAAGCACTGATCGTTTGACATTTAGATTGGCGCCGTACATAATGCAAACTGTACGCAACCAAAGCGCCAAGGGCACCACTCTGAATTCCAACGGCCCGACTTTTTCCCAAAAGGAACTGGCGTCCCCGAAATTAATTTGTCACCAACCATTTTACGGCGGCATTTCAAGGGATAGCCGTGTACCGGTACATTATATTCTACTTCTGAATGATCTTTCTAACGATGGCAATTTTCGGACGAACGCTTTTTGTCGCCCAATTAGGCCTAGGCGTCCCTTTAAAATCATTTGTTTTTGTTGTAATTTTCAGAAATGAATGGATTCGGTTCGATTCTGGAAATTGATTTAAAAAGATACACTTTTCTTGAAAATGACAGCACACCAGGCGCCATAATTTCACAGGATGCTTGAGGCTATTTTTTTACTTACAGTCAATTAAAGTATTTCATAATAATTCGGTAGTTTGGTTTGTTTATGTTTGCAAATGTTGTATATCACTTTTAACATTATTCGCGTGTTACAATTATTAATGTACATGATTGTACAAAACTTAAAATACTAAACTGAATGGCCACTGGTGATTAAGCATTTCATTCCTAATTCAACAGTCACCAACCAAGCTGAAAATTATCAGACAACGTTTGGCGCACGGTTAGTGCGTACGCCCACGACTAAAACGTTACGCGACCAAAATTGGTAAAAAAAATGTTCGTTGGTTTTTATCCGTTTCTTACTTACGTGTAAACAAGGTAATTACGTTTAGGATGAGTGAGGAAAACGTCAAACAAGCGCAAAAACTGATGACGTCACGGGAACTAAACGTAGTCGTCTCTATAACCGTGCGCTTATACGAAACCTCTATAATTACGCGCAACACCGACTGCAACTCAATGCGATTACGACATTACCGTATAATAGCTGGAAAAAGCTAAAAGTTCAGAGGTCAAAGGTCAAACCTACTCTCAACACGAACCAGGACCAAGGTTTCCCGCTCCTTGAGCACCTCACTTGCATATCGTAGAGGTGTTTCCAGGAGATGTTTAACATTCCCTTCGTTGTCTGAAAGATCGACGTCCACTGTAATAAAAAAAAGTACACGTGGATAATGGAACGTAAAGGATAAATTAAAACGAATAGTGATGCAGATTAGGCACGAAGCCAAAATGACTGTACGAATTAGGCCTATTGTATTTGTAACGATTGTCGGGGGGGGGGGGGGGGGGGGGTTATGGCAGTGTAATTGCTCTGATTTTGAACTTTGGTGTTTACGGAACGACATGCCTGGAATTATGTAAACATCATTAGTGCCAGATGTGACCAGTAAAACTCTACTGTATGTCTGTTTTCTTTGGTCCTTTGTTTTCATCCCAGCAAACACAAAACGTTCAAAAAACGTTTTGGTTAGGTTCTACTAGGTCACTTACGTCTTCGTCTTAAAAGGACGTTTTTAAAACGCGTATAAAACGTTGCAGATAACGTACAATTCAGAGGATTTTCCAGGACGTTCTAACAACGTTTTGCGGACGTTAGAAAATGTACCTACATGTACATGTACGTCTTTTGCGACGTTTGAAAAACGTTTTTCGGACGTCAGAAAATGTACATAAATTAAACGGTCTTCTAGTGACGTTTTAAAAACGTATTTCCCCGAACGTTTAAAAAACTTTGAAATCAAACGTACAGAAACTAACACAAAACGTTTTGGTTAGGTTCTGTATAGGTTACTTACGTCTTCTTCTTCAAAAACGTTTTTAAAACGTGTCTTAAACGTTTCAGTTCGGAGGTCTTAAAGGGACACATTGCCTTCAAATGTCATGAAATGTTGCTGTTTGGAAATGTTCCTTATCCTTTATAAGAGTTGTTCATGCAAAAAGACACGTATAATGTGTTGTAATTAGTGAGTATTAATTACAAAACAAAAAAATTGGCCGCTTACCCCTGACATCTGACCCGCGAAACATAGACGTATTTCCAGTACTAAATACCACCGTCTAAATAATGCGCAAAATACGCTGTAAGAGTCTTTAGGCTGGCGCCGCAGCCAGTGGCCTTGTGAACCTATCAGATGATCGCCAGGTACAATTCTCTACCTCGCTACACATATCGCCAGTGCTGCGCGCCGTGCCACAGTACATCAAAATGGATCAACAGAACGTACTTCAACCAGATGCGACTGGAAATACGACTGGTGAACACGGTCCGCCATTTTGTGGAGTCAAAAATTTGGTTATACAAAATGGCGGACCGTTATTTGTCACGAAATTAAACAAAACCACGCAATTTGAAAGGATAGTTATGTGAATCTTTATATTCTACTTTTAAAAAAGCTTCCCAACCATATCAATTTCAGTTTTATAGCCCAAATCGCAAAATCCTAAGCAATGTGTCCCTTTAAGTACGTTTTTCCAGAACGTTCGCGTAACGTTTTTTGGACGTTGCAAAATGTACCAACATTAAGCGTACTTTTGTAACGTTTAAAAAACTTGTTTTCTGGACGTACCAACTGACCAATCAGAACTGAGGAAATTTGTGTTCACAAAAGTCATGTAAAATTTTGGTGTTTAGTCCAAAATCACACTTTCTTGACCATAATGTGTAATTATTCAAACAATTTTACATAAAAATATGGATTGTTTGCAAACATAGGTGAACAATTGTATTAAATCTCCTTTTGTATTCAAATATTGTAATTGTTCATGGAAAACCATGACTTCATCATGGCAGGAAAAGTTGAATATAAAGGTAACTCACGACAATGCCTAGTTTGTAGTGTGTAGTAGGTTATAGTATTTGAATACATTCGGAGCTTTATATATCGTATCTTTCCATATATAATCCCAGCCAGCAAGCCCAAGTGGGGCCTTGTTGGGCCTTTGATGGGCAATTGAGTGGTCCCAATTAGGTTGCCCATATGGGCCCATACAGTTTTGGCTGATGGGGGCCACTTAAGGGCTAGCCCAGACCCTGCCCAAAAGGGTCCCACAATGGGTGTAATGAGTTACTTCTATTCCATTCATTTCTGTAAATTTGCACTTACTATCTGGCAACGTAGCTTAATTCCAGTAAAGTTTTTAATACGTTTTTTATGTTCTGGGAAAGTTCTTGGAACGTTCTTAGAACGTCACAAAGTTACGTTTTTAAAACGTCCAAAACTGTCCACAAACTTTCGTCCAAAAAACGTTTTTTGGAAACGTCCGCAAAACATCATAAAACGTTCAGAAAACGTGCCGAAAACGTTAAATGGTTTGCTGGGATATCAATATTGTTTTTTTATTTTCATTCCTTGGGTTTTTTTTCTTTTTCTAAAAGACTTTTTGTTTTTTCTAAATGACTTTGTGTTTGTTTTTGTTTACCTAGTTGTTTCTTTGTTTTTTTTTCAGCTACAAAGGGTTGCTTAAAGACTGGGGTTTTATTAACTGTTTCCTTCGCTGTTTCTTGTGTCTTACCGTTTTCTGCACAGTTGCATCGCTGCTTGATGTTTTCTAGAAGCAGTAAAGTTCGGCAGTTCGGGTTAAACAACGCCTCTTCCTTTTCTGTAAAGGCAAATTGTGAACACATATCAAAACAATGTTTATGATGAAAAGAGTGGGACAAGATAATCATTACGTCGCAAATAAAAAAATAATACCCGTCTCTCTATATCCATCCGTCTAGTGGGCTGAGGGCGGGGAAGGGCGACAGTATATCCAAATAGAAATATTCACGAGGGGGAGGGGTTGGTTATTTTTAGGAAATTCAGAAGGGTCATTTTTGGGGGCGTAGGTCAATCCCCACCCCTTGGGTAATCATAACATAACAGTGCACCAATGTCAGTTCCTTCCTCCATGGTCAGTGTTACTTTTTTGGTAGGCCTACACTGGTTACAAGGAAACAAAGCAATGAAGATGACTGATTATTCTTACCTCCAAATCGAACTGTAATAAACATCGTTTTCTGAGCTCCATATTTAACTTGTAATACTTCAAGAAATATTGTCTGTTTCCAAATTCAGCCGGTACCGGCAGACTTTCACCTAACGCCGATGTAATATAACAGAAAACCTTATACGTGTAGTAAAATACCGTTGACAAAATGGCGTTAATATTAATGTCTACCGAATTTTGGACGTGTACTGAATCACAGCGAGCGATCACCAATGCCATCAAATTCCACCGCCACCGGACTCCTGTACTAGCGTGGCTCCTCCACGGTTTAACCATTCCTCCATGTTGAACTATTAACGGGTTCAGCATTTGCCTAGCATGCACGAGCAAGCGAGAACGATGCGGTGTTGTTTATCGTCAGAGAACTGTCGAGCAGGCTCACAACTTGACAAGTCCCCAACTTCTCAGTTGCTCGCAGCAGCGTAATACATGTAGCTGTTTTTTGTCAAACGGAGATCCTGTGTCCATCGATCGGCCATTGTGTACACATACACCGCACCACTGCCTAGAAACGGCACGACCAGGGGTCACCGTGTGATTGCTTCGTGACAGGTGATCATCAAGGACCGTGTCCATTAAAAGGGTAGAGCGCCATCTGTTGGTAGGGTGAGTCTTCTTTCGAAGTGGTTGTACGCAACGCACAACCACTGGTGATCGACGGAACAGCATGGCGTAGCTATAGGATGGGAGGGGATGGGGGAACGCACACCCCCATACAAAATCGGCCCCCCAGTCGCCCCCTCCCCCGACTGAAAATTTCGCAAACGCAGAAAATAATAGTATTTTAAAGAAATTACACTGCGAGCGCCCCCGCACTCTCCCCTCATGGGGACAGCCCTGGTTACGGTGCTGCGGACGCGGAACAGGGGTGGGGGATCAGGGAGGTCATTGCCCCCCCCCCCCCCACACTTTTTCTACTTGGGTGAAATGTCTCCTACATTTGGCAGTTCCGCATACAGAAAAAACATATTAGAAAAGGGCAGCAGCCGGCCGGCATCGGCGCTGTTTTTCCTCCCCCCCCCCAAAAAAAAGTTTTCCGCATCACCCGCGCACAACGATCAGTCTGCAATGTATTCTCAGGCGCGGATCCAGGAATTTTGTAGACGGGGGGCACACCCAAAACAGACAAATGCGAGCGCGAAGCGCGAAGCCCTTACGGCGTGGGTTCCGAGGCCCGCTTAAGGGCCCCGGAAAAGTTTGGATTCTGGATGCTCCGTGGTGCAATCTGAGGCGATTCCTGGCCATTTTCACCTAACCTTTTTTTAACAAAAGTTGTAAAGATTTTATGGAGAATATATATAATTATTTTAGCCATTATTTTTAGCCATTATTTTAGCCATGTCAGGACTACACAAATCTAAGTTTCTCCCTCCCCCATTTTTGGCGTTTAATTTAATTTAATTAAAATTTAATGTATCCAGAATTTTTCTTGGTTTTAATTCAGTCCAGTTGAAATTTTCAAAGGGCTTGATTTCAGACTGTTCCTTGTCCTGTCTTAAAACCATCGGCAGATCGGCTGCAAGACATAATAGAGGACTTGGGCACATTTAGTATGTCATTCAGTCAAGTGATCCATTGTTTCCTGCTGGTTGCGGCCATTTATTAACCTGTTATAAACTCCCCCAAGGGGATTAGATGTTGAGATGCACCGCGTTTACACTAGATCCGGAAAAGGGATTAAAAGGGGATCGAACCCGGCAAGAAGGATCGAAGGGGGATCGATGGAGAGAGTTGAAATCCCAGGGCTCCGGGAAATACTCCGGTTTTCTCTTAAAAGAGGGTTTCAGTTCCATGGCATAATTGATAACCTCTTTTTTCTTATTGCATTTTTCAGTAGCTTTTTTATGCCAAAAAGTAGACACAGCAGATGTTTAATATCGGCGCAGGGATTTTTTTTTTGAGGAGGTTGCCCTCCATCTCCGCTCCTTTTCTCTCACCTCCCCCTCTTTTTTGTTCTTCTTTTTTTTGACTCAATTTACTGGGGGGGGGGGAACGTGCCCCCGCGGCCCCCCCCCCCCCCCCCCCCCCTGGATCCGCGCCTGTGTAAGAAGTACGGTCGATGCATTGGCGATACCCACTTCCGGTTTTGGGATGTCGATTTTTTTCCCATGATGCACTGCGTAATTTGGCCTCTCCCCGGTTGCCGCTGGCGGCGCACCGAGTTGTGAATCGACCGAAATTCGCAGCGCGAATATTTGGCGTTGACGTCATAAATTTGCTTCGCATTCGTATTCGCGTGAAGTATGGACAGGTGTAGCGTGAATTTCAGTCACTATGAAATACGGGTTCATTGGTAGTGTTGCGCATGCCTGAGTGACGACAATTAGGAGAGTGGCCAGTCACGTGAGAGTGTTTAACCAATAATATTTAAAAGGAGTCGATTTCCATGGGAGTCAGATATTCATATGACACCGGCCTTTACACTGTGAAACCCTTGGATGTGTTTTGTTATTCAAAATGGATTAACAATGAGAGTCAAAAATCACACCCAGAGCCCCAAATCGCAATGAGGTGTAAGCTGTTTAAACCCATCAGGTACAATGTGTTCTTTGTCAAGGTCGAAATCACATCGTCTAAAACTCCATGTCCGTTTAAAACACGAAATCACATCATTTCATTTTCATTTCAGGAACATTTATTTCCATCAAAAGCAAAGTAGAACAAGAAGACAGTAAATAATTTTATTAAGATGGAGGCATGATTCAAAAATCCGAAGCTTAGGCCTATAGGGGCATGCCTATACTCAAATATAAAACTTTACAGAACGAACAACAGGTTTACAAATAACTGTGGTTTTTCACAAACTGCTTTAAAAGTGGAACAAATTGAGCAATATTCGTTGAATCTGTTCAGGTATTGGTATTTGAGCTACAAATTGGTTTCCTGAAATAAAACACGACAATAGAAGCATTAAATTGTATAATTTTGATTATTGTGATAGTATAATGAATGGTTTGTTATGTTCACTATCTTCAGTCGATAATTACTTAAAACGATTGCATCCAAATATCCCTTGATGTACGTGGTGGGCACTCCGGCTGGGGACGGGATACATTTTTGTATCCCTCGATACATAAATATTAGGCGGGCCGGCTGCAGATAGGGCAACGTTAGACTGAAATGTAACCATTGACGTTCAGGACACTCTGGCTGAAAATGGGATAGATTTTTGTGTCCCATCAAGAATTTAATTGTAAACATAGAATTTGTAATTTCAGTGGCAATTGTCAGTTTCTTTGCATTTGACTATTGTTTCTTGTAAGTAAAAGATTAAATTCAAAAATGGAGGCTGTGTAAATTGATTTGGATTAAACGAGACATAATGTCTTTATATCTCGCATGTATAAAAACAAAAAAACACAAAGAATAGAAGTTTGTTACAGAAATTTAACTGTTGAAGCTCACTTTTTGACATAAATAAACTTCAGAAAACTGTTATTGATTTTAAAGCGTCTCTTTTATAATATTGTCACCGTTTTTTTACCCAAAATAAAACAGGCAAAATGAGCATTTCAATGAAGGAAACAACACAGAATTTATTCATCTTAAATATTCAACCCCGCAAATATTGAGTGTTAAAGTTAAATCTGTCGCATGCATTTCAAAATTCCTCTAATAAATAAAAAAACAAATCAATTACATAGCTGTATATTCCTATTTTGTTGGACTTTTTTAGCAAAAAGAGAGAAGTTGAAGCTGCACATTCAAATATGAATATCTTCAATTAAAAATAAACCTGTTGAACGTTAATAATTAAAAAAACAAACAAATCGATATACTTGTACAGATAAAGAATAGAAACTAGCCAAAGACGGATTGACGAGCATATAGATAACAGGGGTCAAATATAATACACAACAATGAGACTATATCAAAAAGTTCCGAGACTGTTCCTGTTGCAAACGAACGGAACGCAGCACAGTACTGTGCATATAGCAGGTGTAAGCAATAACTTGTGTGAGTAAGTATTCCAAGTTACATCGCTTGATCACATCAGCACCTGTGTTACATGCCTTTTTGTGACCACTGGTACGTGCGCATTTGCGATTTCACCATGGACCTGAAACTTGAGCAGAATCAGCACCGTGTCGAAGTCTGCGAGGATCTCCGTCAACAGGCCCGAGATGACCCAAACTTCATGTTCAGGATCATCAGTGGTGACGAGAGTTGGGTCTACGGCTACGACCCAGAGACCAAACAGCAGTCTTCGCAGTGGAAGAGCCCGCAGTCTCCAAGACCGAAGAAGGCGCGTCAGGTCTGGAGCGCAACCAGGATTGCAAGAGCATGCTCGTCATTTTCTTTGACATTCGCGGGGTTGTGCACCGTTAATTCCTCACCCAGGGTCAGACTGTCAACGCCGAGTTCTACTATGCACCGTTCTGAGACGTCTGAGGGAGAACATTTTGCGCAAACGGCCTGAACTGTGGCCTGGTGGCAAATAGATGCTCCAACATGACAACGCGCCCGCTCACAGTGCGTTGAAAACGCGCGAGTTTATCGCCCGCAACAACACAATCGTCGCTCCCCACCCCCGTACTCGCCGGATTTGGCTCCCTGCGACTTCTTTCTGTTCCCCAAAATGAAGTTTAAGCTGAAGAGTCGCCGTTTTGACACTGTGCATGTGCAGAAGATCAGCGAGAATCGCAGATGGTGTTTAACGCGCTTACGGAACGGGATTTCCAGGGAGCGTTCCAAGCGTGGCAGGAGCGCTGGGAACGGTGTATCGCTGCACAAGCGGACTACTTTGAAGGGGATGGCGGCCAGATTTGAATCACGTACCGATTTTGCTTGTTATAGGCGGAGTCTCGGAACGTTTTGATCGCACCTCGTAATACGAGGAATCGGGTGCAAAGTAAGGGGTTTACTGTTTTGTTTTAACACGAAATAGTAGTAGTACCCCCAAATCACCCATAGAGGCCGGTTCATACTTCACGCGAATGTGAATGCGAAGCGAATTTGACGTCATGAAACATTCGCGGCAAAGATTCGCACAAGTTGAAATGTGTTCAACTGTTGCGAATTCGCAGCGCGAAAACCATGCCCCGACGTCACAAATTCGCGTTCGCGTTCGCTTTCGCGCCGAGTATAAACCGGCCTTAACGTGATTAACATATCGCGCTGTTTTCACAACGTAAAGAATCGCATAATGTTAATTCCGGGTGGCATTTTCAGGCGCGGATCCAAGGGGGGGGGGGGGGTCAAAACCCACCTCTGCTCGTTGCCATTTTGTTTCTTTTTTTGCTTGTAGGGGCCTACGCCTAAAGTTGCAAACCAGAAAAGCAGAAACCCTACAGGTCTTATTTTGCCTGTGGGTAAGAACAAAACAAAAAGGTTAAATGGCGCCACCAACGGTCATAAAAAAGTGTGTAAGCCAAGCCGCCAAGCCCCCCCCCCCCCCCCCCCCGCAAAAAAGCATGGATCCGCCCCTGCTTTATTACAACAAAGGTATATGTGCTTCGACACTTTTTGAAAAGGGCGATGATATAATATCTAGCTGGCATTTGCAGTATAACCAATCCGAATAAAGACGATTACAATCCTAACCAAACTCCATGGGCGTAAATCCCGGTGGATGGGGGTATAAATATCCCCACTTTTTTTTAACAGGAGGGGATGGGCCTTTGGATCATCCCCCCAGAATTGTGTTGAGAAACAAAAAAATGCTGATTTCGAGGTTATTTTGTAACTTTCCAACAGTCAAAATGTATAAAACACAAACAGTACAAAAGCTTCGCACCGTTCCGTTGTTATGCCTAGGGACATAAGTGTGCATATTTGCATTAAGCCTAGATGTACACAGCCAGACATTTGTATCGTGAACAGCACCCCCTAGTGTCATATTGTCAAATTTCTTTGGTCTCCCCCACTCGCCATACCCAATCCGCCCACTCGCCGTAAAGGATTTACGCCACTGCCAAGCTCTACCACTGAGAACGAGGTTAAGAGAAGCCCATCCGGACAAGGTTTGGGATTTCATTCTTTCCAGGGAAAACATCAACTGGTACGGAATACAATACGGATATGCCCACATACATGTAATTCGCGCTGCAGGAATTGCTACAAGTTTTTCTTATTATTTACGTTGCTTGTGTAACCATGCGGTGATTGGGGATATAGAAAATCTAATCATGATGACAAACAGAGGGCATTTACAAAGAACATGCACGAAACAGCTCCTTTTCAGAAAAATTAATTTGATTTTTCTATTATTCTATACACATTCATATTTACCAAGTATACATGTACACGGCATAAACGGCATAAAGACGCAGTGATAATCTAATTATCCAAGCGTAATTTTCACAGCACTACGGCTCATGCACATGAGATGGATGGCGTTTCAACCAGTACACTCGGTGGCAGCCAGCACAGAAAACTGGCCACCACCCCAAAACTACCCCTTATATATATAGTGCACGTCCATGGTCTTTTACACACAGACAATAAATACAAAAGATTATGCCAAGCATCAAGTTATGTAAGACATGCCACACAGTCCAACCACTGCCCAGGTGACTGTTCCCAGGATTAATGGAATGCCATACCAAAGGACAATCCCAGGGAACAATCAACCAGGAGGCAGCAGTATGAACTATGTGGCCTATTGTCAGAAGTATAATGGATGGGAAAGTAGGTGACCGACCATACGGGCTGGTCACACTTGATTGCAATTTGTTACTTGCTGTCTTCGAAAGAAGAACAAAATGCCGCCCTGCAAATCCTCCATTATTTCTCTGGTTGTGCCAATCGTCGTAGCTGCGTTTATTACTCGTCCACCGGTCATTGAAGACTACGTGAAACAAGTGGTCGGGTCTCTGCAAAATGTCAACCGAACAGTCGAGGTACTGTGCGATAAGTTCAACCAAGTCGTCCACAGTTCCTGGTTCAGGTTTTGTCTTGCATACCTCGTCATCGCAGTTTTGACGTACTGTGCTGTAGAACTCTACAAGGCATTTACAGAACCACTCGCGATCTACTGTGACGAGGCAAAAACAGCGTATTTCGTGGACGGGCCTGCCGGGGGGAAAACGAAAGATGAACGGGTCAACGAATTCAGAAAACACCGCCGGTTGGGGGACATCCCTCCCGTGTACCCGAACGGCTGGATGGCGGTTCTGATGGCATCTGAATTACAAAAGAAAGAACCGAAATTTGTGCATGTTGCCGGTAAGTACAAATGTAATGTAGACGAGGATAGATAAACATGTACTGCTGCATATGGATTTAGAAGTCAGAAAGAAAGCCGGGTTTGAAAAGAAATGTGGCCGTCGTATTTGAACCTAGTTTATGCTGCTTATAATTAGGCCCAATCAGTACTAAAAAAGTCACACGCCTCACAATGGAAGACTTTTTAGACGCTGGTGGTGGTGTTAAATGTCGCCAACCCTATAGCCTTGATCAAGGCTGAGTGTTCCATCGAAACGAGCGAGCGCTAGCACCGGGCGCTCGCTCGTTATACATGTATATCGGGAACAAGCTTGACAGCCTTGATCAAGGCTACCAACCATATCGCCCTTAATAGTAATCATTTACATAGAGTGGCCTTTAGTCTAGTATTTGGTAATTTCAATGTTTTTTTTAAAATGGTTCCCATGCGCATTCTCAGAACTACGCGCGCATGCTCAGAACTAGCAAAAAGAACCGGTATGTCTGCTGCCACTAGACTCTCAAAAGTCTCATATTGTTTACCGGATCGCAATTCAAATTATAGTACTGGTAGTATAACTGCATTATAGGCCGAAGAGAATTAAAGACGCGTATTAGCTCATCCCACGTTTTGAGGTAAATTTGCTTCCTGAAAAATCTTCATTTGCAGTGAAAATTGGATTAAAGCATGCTTCTCTGCAACAAAAGTAGGGGCAGAATTAGATTATTTAAGTGGAGTTGAAAACATAATTGTGTTAACTGTTCATAGGGAGTGTGATCTTCAAGTTAAATGAATTCACGAAACTTAGGATTGCATGAATGTATGTATAAATCCTACGCCTATTTCATACATTTGATTTTGTTTAGTGAATAAAGTGGTGTTGCTCGCAATAACAGGATTTAGTTTCACGTCCAAATCCTCACAAAATCTTAAGTGGCAACTGTTCGCTGTTTATATTGAAAATACAAGATATCATGGTGATCATACCATATTACAAGTTTAGTACTAAATGCAGTGATATACCGAAGAAATGTTCTTCAAAAATAGTATAAACAAAAATGTAGTTGAGGCGGTATCCTGGAAATCCTACATATTCCATCGAATCCACGGAAACAGGTATTGGGATACACGTCGACCTATAGGCGGGGTGTAAAACCCTGCACATATCGGGCAGGCAAGGAATGTGCCACTTGATTAACACGACACCCCATTTCCCATCCAACCACTCAGTTTGTAAACTACGTTGATTAGTTATGCTCATGACTTTACGAAACGTACAGTTGGCACAGGCCTATGCATTGTGCATGCACATACAACTTGGAATGACGTTCCATATGAACTATTCTTTACCTTTTTCCCCAAGGTATTTTGAGCACTGAAGCGAACGAAAGGTCACACAGTTAAAAGGAATAAGTAGAAAAGCTATAGTGCCATACGTCGTTGCTGGGATTGCTATTGTGGTAGGAGTGTGGTCGATGAAATACACACGGCCTTCTACCGTCTGTGATTTGATTAGGGCTGTGCATCCGACCGGGTACCGGAGAACCCGACCGCTAATGTCAAGAACCGGTTCCAGATTATGGAATCGAGTACCCGTAACCGAATTAACATTAGCCTACTTAGTAATTTCTTAGACAATGAAAAAACATATTTGTTTATGTCATTTGTGGGGAATTTTCAAAATGAAAACCTGGGTACATGACAAATCAAAACAGACTAACGTTTATGACGCTTGCGAAAATGCAATTTACACCATAAAGCTATAGCGCTCATTGTACAGACTGGTGCATCGATGTGGTAGTAATAACGTGCGCACCTTTACGAACAATATGAACAGCAATTTCCGGGATTTTTGGGATTGGCTTTCTTTAACGGGTACCGTACCCGATTCCCGAACTCTCCGTAAATGCACACCCCAGATTTGATGGATTAAATGATTTACAGCCTTTCATTTTCCGGTGTTATCAATCTGTTCTGTGTGCGCATATTGACTGCATTGCGGAAATGTTTCACATTAACGCAAAGTAGTCGTTTTAACATGCTTTGAATGAAGAAGTGCTGATTAGGATTCAATAGCATTTTCTATTCACGAACATACTTGGGATCCTCGAAGATTAGTCATGACATCACAACACCGTATTGTGAAACCTTTAGGTTTAATTACAAAAAGCAATGGACAAGCCGGTGGAACATTTACCATGACAATATCTGTAGAATTACAGACAAAGAGTAGTAACAGAACTCCGGTGAGAGAGTGATTGTAAGGATGAGCCTAACTCTTCTCTAACCAAATTGCGAATGCGCTTCTGTATATCTATCTAATAAACATAAGTGGCAATTAATTAAGCAGAAGCACCAGACCAGATGTGGGGAAATACTCCATAAGATGACGTTTAGTTGTCTTGTAAAGGTAAAAGATGGCAGAAAAACATATTTCAATTTAAAACATTTCTAAAACACTGCAATAATGATACTCGACACACTATGCAAGGTATAGCCTGAAGGATACCCTGCACGATATGGGGGAAAAGGGTACCCCCCCCCCCCCCCCTTTATCCCTATACCCTATACACTCTCCAGACTATTGTTACCTAACACATCCCCCTAGATTTCTGAAAATAATTCCTGAGATTCCGGGAACACAATGACCAACACAAAAGAGGGGGGGGGGGGGTCCCTTTTCCCCCATATCGTGCTTCATATGGCCTGAAGAGCCCGTCGCTAGACTAGTCAGTGTTTGGTACCAAGACGTTCACATAAAAAAGGCTAACAAAATTAATGATCGTGACTTGCACATTTTATACTGCTTTTTGTTTTAGGTAAGAACCTGGCTGTGTTTCGAGGAGAGAGCGGTCGTGCCTACATTGTGGATGCCTACTGCGCTCATCTCGGGGCCAATCTGGCGGTAGGTGGCTCAGTGCACGGAGACTGCATCGAGTGTCCCTTCCACGGCTGGAGATATCGGGGAGATGACGGCAAGTGTGTCAAGATTGGATACACTGACAAGAGTAAGAGAACCCTTGAGAATGCCTAATATATTGTGGGAACTAATCATCAATCGTGTTAAGGACCTCTCATTTTTAACAAACTAATATTATGGACCACCAAATCCCGAACAGGCACCTCCTTTTCGGAAATTAGGATGGACAGGATTAATAAAAGTGAACCTAATCACTGACTCGAAAGTCTATCAATCCGATCTTAAAATGGAACACTGAATTAACAATCAAACAAAAAAGACACAAAACAAAAACAGCAAGCATGAACTTTAACTAGGAAATAGTTTCATCTAGGAAATAGTTGCATATAAGCGTTAAAACACTAAAACGAATCACAGATCAGGGAATTCTTAACATTATTAGGCAAACTACTCCAAGTACTGTAATGGGGTTAGCGCAGAATTCTTTGCTTACTCGGTCAGCACAAAATTGCTAATTGAATTAGTATACAGAATCGACGTTACGGTGTCACATGAATATCCGACTCCCATGAATATCCGATTCTTTACCCATGATGCATTGCAAGGCAATTCTGCTTCTATAATGAACACAATAATTTTGGGCACTGCCATAACCTTTAACCTCATCCAAACCCCATAACACCAACCCTATCCTTAACCCTAACCCCAACCTTAACCCTATTTCCCACCTTAATGTCCACCATCACCCTCAACCTATGTTTCTCACGGGGGCCCACTGAGAATGCGCAGTATACAGGGTGTCTCTCGAAAACCGCAACGGTTAATAAAACCATGATTACACGAAAACCCAGTATCATAACTATATTATTTTTTTTTTATATTGTATAGATGCGCTAGGGCATAAGCTTCAATTTGAGACCAGTTTCGGTTCGTTCACTTTCCGGATGGCTGAACAATCATTGTTTGAATGAGGTGGAGTAAAATGCCATTTGTTACATGTTAGAGAACTTTAATGAAGAACGACACCAATTGAATTTCACATGTTATTTAATACAAAAACTTAACAAAAGCATTTGCTTTATCTTAAAACAACCTTCTATCAACAGGAACATAAATTGAATATTTAAAACAATGGTTTGAAAACCGTTCAAAGTCATCATGGCACTGGCTCTTCAACGTTCAACTTAAGCTCCAACTCCCTTAACATTACCACCTTCTCTGTCGATGCATATCTGGGCATATTCGGTAACCACAAACGATCTCTGCTGATGTGTCAACTGCACCATCTTGTCAAATGAAGTGCCCATCAGACAATGTCAGACAGGCCTGGTGTAAGTTATGTAATCAGTGTCCCAAAGCCCATCCTTCAAAGGATTAGGCAAAGCAAAACCAGATCATCAAGCCATTTACACAACATGTAACAAATGGCATTTTACCCCACCTCATTCAAACAATGGTTGCTCAGCCAATCGGAAAGTGAACCACCTGAAACTGGTCTCACATTGAAGCTGATGCTCTAGCGCATCTATACCATATCATATATGTATGGTTATGATATTGGGTTTTCCTATAATCACGGTTTTAGCAACTGTTGCGTTTTTCGAGAGACACCCTGTATAAAGCAACAATTCGGATTTTCATGGAGTCTGATATTCACACGACAACGGATTCCATGAACTTGGGTTCTGATAAGTGGTTCTTCCATTTTTCAAAGTGAAGAATATTATTGCTATTTCTCTATTATTTCTTCTTAAAGCTTGGTCGCCTTTGGCTTCGGCTTCGTCTCCAACTATTTCCAACTCCATTTCCAATCTGAAACTTTAACAGAATGAGCAGGTCTCAGCTCCGAAGTCAGATATAAGAACTCTGGTTTAATGTACATATAACAAACAAAGGCCTCATACAGATCTTGCGACATACAATCACTTCAAATCACAGGAAGCCATAGCCAAAGCCAAAGCCATAGCTTTAGAAATGACCATGTTTCTCAACGAGAGGCAAATATCACAGAGCAGACTGGTGCCATATAGGATCCTGCATGAGTACGGTACTAGACAACAGTAACATCAAATCTTACATTGGTATGGGGCTCTTGTTGAAAGACATTTAATAAATGAGATTTATTTTTAAAGTACCTGAGTCGGCTCAGATACCAACCTATCGCTGTTGTGAAGTCAACAAACGGATCTTCTTCTGGCACCACGCCGAAGGCAAGGAACCAGACTGGGAAGTCCCCGATATCGAAGAAATTGGCAATGGGACCATGAAGCTGGTTGGGTTCACACAGTCAGAGTATGAAGGCCTTAATCAGGTACAAAGCATTTCCTCACAGAAGTAAAAAAAATCATAGTGACAAAGCTGAACTATTCACCAGGAAGAATTCAAATAGATGTGTTTTATCATTGGCACTTAAAAGTCAGTTGACTACAGCCAAATATTCCATTAAAAGATAGTTATAGTTGTGCGTTCAAAAGTCGCACAAGTGCTGAGACGTTGAACTTTGTGTGCATTGTAGTTCTCATACTACTGTCTAGGCAAGTCAAACTTGGGGCTAGCATGTCATTCTGGAGTCAAATATCATTGGAATTAGTGCGTTACTCACACATAGTCATATTTGTTTTGTGTAAACACTGAATAGTAAGCGATCCTCACAATGATGCCACTGAGCACAAGTACCGATAGTGATCCTCAGAGCTCCCTGTTCAGCCTCTACGCTTCACCTTTGCCATCAACTCACCTTTTTTAATGGGAATTTCTCTGTAAGCATTGTGAAAAATCTTGTTTTTCATCTTCTGATTAAAGGCCAACAAAACGTCGCAACTCAACCCAATTACAAACGAAACAGTTATTGGGGTATTTTAAAAGGGTTAAATGTAGTTTCTTACCAGAGCCTAAATTAATTTTCAAAGTGAACAAAGGAAACTGGCAGGAGCGAGATTTGAACCTGCGACCTCTGGAATACCGTACGGGTGCTCCACAAACTGAGCTATCTTGCCCTAAAGTTGGGGCTTGATCCCTGGATGTACGGCATTATATGGTTTGATGACTTCTGACTAGCGCCCCCAGCGCAAAAAGACTCTGACAATTTGGGAGACCGGCAACATAGGATAAGATAATAGCTCAGTAAATATCAAAATTGTTCATGGGAAGCCATGACTTTATTATGGGGGGCGGGGGGGCTGAATATAAAGCTAAAGCACAACATCATTGACTTTGTAGTCTTTAGTAGAATATCGTAGCATTTGTACACTCTATCGTATATAAGTTACTTCCGTTTAGTCTGGTTCCTAATTAATTCATGTTTGTTAATTAATGGCAACCAATATTCATGTAAATTTACTGTGCAGTTCTCGCTTTTTGCTTCAACCCGAGAGACATTTTACGGGAAATTCCCGTAAATTGTATAGTTTTTCGCTGGCAACCCGTTTTACTGGGAATTTACCGTAAAATGACGGGTAAATTTGTTACAGTGTATAACCAATATAGATTGGTCGGTGTTATAACCAATATAGATTGGTCGGTGTTATAACCAATGTAATTGGTCGCATGGTAACTAACCAATAAATATTTGTTGTAGCCCCACCATTATGGATCGGTTATACATTAACCAATGTGGTATTAGTTGGTCTTACAGCCAATATGAATTGGTTAAAAAAAGTTACAAATTTCAAATTGGTTAATTTAAGCAATATTTTTGTTGGACACATATCTACCAACCAGATTGGTTGAAAACAACCAATATATTGGTTATTTTCAACAATTCTGTTTTTAGAGTGTGCGGTATTTCGGAGGTCGCATGTTCAAATCTCGCTTCTGCCAGTTGTTATTTATTTACTTTGAAAATTACCTAGCCAGTTTGTCGTTTGTTTGATTTCCTTTTTGTACAGGACGGTCCCGAGAACGGCGCCGACGTGGCCCATCTTGACTATCTTCATGCTCCGTAAGATTTAAGGGACCATGAGATATAATTATAAGACATAAATGCAAGAAGTACACTTACATTTTACAATACATTCCATGGACGTTTCTACCAATTATAGGTATAAATGTTGGGTTATATTTCAACGCCGTTTTCATGAGCCAGCGTATTATGTCTACAGAGACGCAAGAAAAGTATCCTCTTGGCATTGTGTACAAATAAATTCAAACAAGTTCTACAATCCAGTCGAAGTGGATTTTCTCTAATGGTGCCTCTATCTCTGTATCTGAGCATATTTGTATTATATACTCTCTCTATAATGAATGCATTTATATGTTTCTCTCTAAAACAAGTTTATTTTGAACTGTTAATTAATGTCTCCCCATAAATTTATAATCAAAGTGTGGCAATTGTTTTCTGTAAACCCCCCCCCCCCCCCAAAAAAAATAGAAAACATACCTACCATTCCAGCCACTCTTCCACCCATTTGGCGCGTACGGAAGATCTGTTCCAAACACATGCAGTTTAGAATGTATTCTGGTTCCAAACATTGCATTGATTGACGTCATCACTTCGGTACTCTATTCAGCAGCAATGCAACCATTATAATAAGCCAGTTCAGTATCTCGATGAAGTAGTCTAGGTCAAAGGTTATTCGGGATAAAATTGCTGACATAATGTCACGCGATGTTACGCGAACGCCAATTCTGATTGAATGTAACCCGTGCGCGTTATCCCGAATGACCCGTGACATATGTCATTGTGCACATGCGCAATTGAAATACCGAATTGGTACATTCAGGCTATAAAGCTCATTCTCAATAAATTGCCCCACCAAATGTTTGTTACGGAAAGGCCTTTTTCTTACCCAGGTCACAGACCTTTATGAATAACCTGGAGTCGCAATGCGTATATGTAGATCTGTATGACTACTGAAGCCAGCATATTACCCTGACTATTAATTGTATGCAGTGATTAGCGTGTACTATTGAGAACAAGGATGAAACGAGGTTGTAAGCAAACCACGGGAAGAAGGTGGTCAAATGTATTGCTTTTTGCACGGTAAGATGGCTTCAACAGGGCTTTAACTCCACGGAGGTATTGCGGGTCCATTTATATACGTCCGTGACCGGTGCCATATGAAAATCCGACTCCTATGAAAATCCGACTCCTTTTTTCCTATTATTAGTTAAACCCTCTCACGTGACCGACCACTGTCCTAATTATATACCAATGGGCCCGTATTTCATTGTAACTGAAATTCACGTTACACCGTAAATTTTGCGGTACCCTCACCATGCAGGGTACCAGTAAAAACTATCATGGCAAAAATCATATTATTTTTTTTACCAGGTTACAGCTCTGTCTCTGCGTGAAAAAGTTCCAGTTTGGTTACTAGTTTCCCTATTGACTTGTGCACAAAATCGATCCGTGTTTATCCAGGTCTGGCCAAATAAACATGCGCCGTACAATCGTACATGTATTTTCAATTTCGATTTGGCTTATTTTGTTCGACCTGGCATCCATTCTTCTACCCGCTAGGCGCGCCTTTAAAGGCCGGATGGAATACATGGACGTCGACTGGGAACCAGACTCCGTCCAGAAGCACATTGCAAGGGTGTATATCTTGTCCAAACAGGCCAAGGTCTTCGGGATAATTCCCACACCGAGCGTCACAACATATGCCAGTCAGGTGAGTTGGGGCTGGGCTGGGCTGGGCTGGGCTGGGCTGGGCTGGGCTGGGCTGGGCTGGGCTGGGCTGGGCTGGGCTGGGCTGGGCTGGGCTGGGCTGGGCTGGGCTGGGCTGGGCTGGGCTGGGCTGGGCTGGGCTGGGCTGGGCTGGGCTGGGCTGGGCTGGGCTGGGCTGGGCTGGGCTGGGCTGGGCTGAAAATTGACTGAAAATTGACTGAACATCTTTCTGTCCCTTTTAGATTGGGCCATGCTTTGTCCATATGGAATTACATGGCCTATATAGCCGGTTGATCCTCATCCAATCAATCACGCCCATTGGGCCCATGCGACAACGCATGGTGATGACCTGCTTCTGCGAGAAAGGTCCCCTCGCTTTCTACATCGGCAAGAGGGCACTGCAAGAAATTTATTACCAGGTAAACAGTTTTTGTATTATAAAGATTAACAGAAATGCAAGGTTGAACTAAAATTGCTTGTAATTGTATACAGAATGACGTCATCAAGACATCACACTTGTATGCACATTAGATCAAGATTGATGTTCATCACGGTGAAGTTTCAAGTTCAGACGTTGCACCATTTGGAAGAAAAGCTGCGATGAATTACTTTCAAGGAAAACGTGAAAACTTAGAACAGTACAAAAATAATAGGTGATCGGGGATCAGCCCGATCACGTACGTAATACTTGGCTAACATCCATCTCCGTCCGCTGGCAATTCTCGTGATAGCACATCCGCCCAATTAAAATGGTCTGGCGACGCTCCTGAAGCAGCCGCATGACGATAAATAGCTGCTGTACTCAGTTGACTCTACCCACGCCACTCGGACATTCTAGACCAGGTTGTATATTGTTCTGTCCTCCCCAATTGGGATTTTATCAAAGCACTTCATTCAATTGCCTGTGTATTTCAATACACTCTTGTCTGCCACGTTGCCGCTAGAGATTATGAGATACTTTCCGGAGTAACCGGATGATGCTTCGCTCATTTGGGCCAGGCGCGAGTGAGCACAATCGTGATGTCACCGCTAAATCGAATGGTGTCGCGCTTCGCCCAAACAGGGCGCTGGGCCTGGGAACTCAATTCTGATGCCCTTCACAGATTTTTGTGAAGGAAACGCAGGGCATTATGGGTAGCGTGATCTGGGCCCAATTTCATGGCTCTGCTAACCACAGCTTTCCGCGCTTACGATCACCACTTTGCGCTAACAGCGCTAGCGGAAAAATGCTGCGCTAGCCCTGTAAGCACAGAATCCTTAGTTACGGGATGTACGCATGCTCAGGAGCCAACATTCCCCGCTAACGCGTGAAATACGCTTGCCATAACCACATAATTTTCTGCTACAGCAAGCGGGGATTTTTCCCTAACGGTAAGCAGAGCCATGAAATTGGGCCCAGATCTTTGCGAACTGCATATAGCGGTGTGAAAATGGCGGCACCGGTGGAACTCGTGGGCGATAAGTAATGGACTGGTCGAAGTCCCGATTCAGGCGATACAATCTTTTATCGCACAACACTTTCCAACATCATCTGAGCCGTATTGTTCTGATGCGGAACTGGCGACCTAGAGTGGGTTACAGGTCGCACAAAAAAAATCAATCTAATCAGAACTCAAAGCTCATCAGATTTTTCTCGCGCTAGCACGAGTAAGTTCGGAGAAGGTTATCCAACAAACCTAAAAGGCAATCAGCCTAAACTCACAGCTACCTCTTCTTCCACAGTCTAAGGGCGACATACCGGTGTGGGCCAACAAGACGTATATTCGCAACGCGATACTGGTGAAGGAGGAACATCTAATCGCAAAGTATCGACGCTTCCACTCCCAGTTCTACTCTGAAAACAGCCCCAAGTACAAAGAGTCCACAGAGTGGTAAGAAAACACGTGGAGGGAAAATTTGCTGGCCAGTGGTCAATTTGGTATACCCAGCACGATATATGGTATACCCCTGGTATACCCAGCACGATATGGGGCAGAGGGGTACCCCCTTTTTGTCCCTATACCCTATACACTCTCCGGACTATTGTTACCTAACACATCCCCCTAGAGATCTGAAAAGAATTCCTGAGATTCCGGGAACACAATGACCAACACAAAAGATGGGGAGGGGAGGTTCCCTTTGTCCCATATCTTCCTTCATATGTACTAGTGATGACTAGTGATAACTGGATGATAGAGACAGCCCGTGTACACAACATTACGGATAGGATTTAAGGGTACGTTAATGTGCTCCATTAACCCTGATGTTTAGAATTTCTCTTCTGCTTCTGCTTTATACCAGAGTTGTACAAAAAAGGGGTACAAAAAAGGGGCACCCCCTTACCCCCCCCCCCCCCCCAGGTGGTCTTTTGTTTTTCAAAGCCCGGCTATCGTCCGTATTAAAGAGGCTAATGGGAACCGGTAGCGAGTAATACTGTTAACCCAGAGGAATGTTTCGGTTTTATGCTATTTGTTAATGCAAGTTCACCCGAACTTGAGGTAAGGGGCTACAAAAGGAATCGCAACTCGGAGTCATTCAGAACAATAACAGAGGGACAGGGAGCCAGTCTACGATCAATACCACTGATCTCTATATAAACTGGATAGCTCATTGGCCATTGCGCGCTGTACAAGCAACTGAAGCCAGCACCCGCCATATTACCACTCCCAATTTACCACTGATAGCTATGTAAGGAGAACGAGGATGAAAGGAGACCCTGGGGACAATGTTTGCAAACCTATATTGTATTGGGTGTGATAACATGGCGGACAGTGGCCTCAACGCGACCAGCCGATGCGCTATCCAGTTTACATAGAGATCAGTGATCAATACTAATAGACTGCAAACATCGACGGTGTTATTAACACCATGTGGTATCGATATTGCACGACTGGTTCAATATCGATATCACATGGTGTTAATTGGGGCCGATTTCACAAAACTCTTCTTATCTCAGGATCGATCATAGGATTTAAGAAGAGTCCGAGCTATCAATCGATCTTACTTAAGGTCGATCCTAAGATCGATTTCACAAACCCATCTTAAGCAGGACGCGTCGGAAATATAATAAAACCGTAAGATATTTAGTGAACGAGGCTAAATTTGCATAAGCTACGGCTATTTAATATATCTGTATTGTTGCTGTGTGAAACGGCCGTCGGAACCTTCTGCACTCCACATGATTTAAGATGGCTGATTGGCGAGTTGACGTTGTACACATTTTGGGCTCCAAACTTTTTGGGAAATGTCGTCTGCAAATTCAATAACAATAATCCACCACCACCGCCAAATAGAAAGATGCGTGAAATTACCAAATGAGGGATATAATATCTGTAGCGTGTTTAAGCAAGATATGTACATATCAATACACTGACTAATAGTGGCGCTAAACAAAATTCAAACGCTTGCAGGCCAGTGGCGTATCCAGCGCGGTGGGGGGGGGGGGGGGGGGGGGGCGACAGGGGGGGGGGGGGGTTCCCCCCTCTGGCGGCATTTGGGGCGTCATAAAAAACAAAAGGAAATAGTGTTTTTGCGACGGTTTTAAGACAGTTCAGACGTTGTTTGCACTCCCTGGCACAAAAAGCTAGATACGCTACTGTTGCAGGCGGTATGCGTGCTATTGGCATTATTAATAATATTATTAACGGTCGTTAGAACAATACGAATTTAACTATTAACGTCCGTTTATTATTTTCAAATTACCCGTGGTTCATGTTGTATTTGTTTAGCAACCCTGTCTAGCAGTTATATTATCCCCTGCCTTGTGAGTCTGTATCTACGGACAATTTCCTCGTAGTTCAAACTATCTAACGGATTCCGTCTGTCACGAAAGAGTCGTTCTCTTCTTAACGCCCATCTGGCTTCGTGGTCAGCCAACAGCAGCAGCATCAAATATTGCATTAAGCGGTCAGAAACGTATACGTACAAATGTAACACAAATTCATCAGTTAAGACGACCCACACACCGATCTTAAGTTAAGAACGTTCTGCCCCATTGTCAAGGTAGTTAGGACGCGTTAAACCCTTCTTATCTTTTGTGAAATCGTTCTTAGGACGTGTCACAAGTCAGGACGAGTTACTCTTTCTAACTCGAGAGACGCGTCTTAGCGCTTTGTGAAATCGGCCCCTGGGTTGTCTGATCAGTGCTTTGGCATTAGCAAAGTTCATTAGCACTGTTCTCCCTCAGGTCCCAGCTTTTTGAATTGAGAGAATACGACGAAGGAAATTTCAGTTTTAGCAGCGGGAGAAAAACTCCAGAGAACAATTATTTGTGGGGGGAAACCCACGCAATTAGGTTGGGACTGAAAACCCAATCCACATACAGCGTGTTCGATTACTCACCCGCGCTTACTCGTGCCTCTAAATCGGGGAACGTTGCACATGCGCAGTACGTTAGAGTGAACGAACGATCTCGGGTCACTCAAGTGACATTAACGCGGCTGGTGACAACATCCGTCTTCCTCGGAAACTCAAAATGGATTCGTAGTCGCCGCAAGCGAGCTATGATGGCTGCAGTTATTTTGCAAAATGAGCGAGAAATCATAGGTATTTACTTTATAATCACTGCTAGCGCATCGCCGGACGTGACAGCCATGTTTTTAGCATGGCCTTATGGGATACTTACCAAAGTAACCGGCTCGGCGAGTCGGTTAGTAGGGCCAGGCTCGAGTAAGCGCGAGAAGTCACGTGAGAGCTAAATCGAACGGGCTCGCGCTTGCACGAGTAAGTGAGGGGGAAGTAACGAACGCAGTAAATGTGTGTTGGACGGGAATCGAACCGGGGTCGCCAGAGGTGGAAGTGGAAGTGGGTGGGGGGTGGGGGGGGGGGGGTGGAGAACCACTGCCCATCCTCACCACCCTATTCACTGCTCACTGTTTGCAAGGTAATACAAGGTAAATATATATTTTAAGATTATAATTTGCAATTATTTGTTGAAGAAACCTTTGGAATGAATTATAAAATCCAAGACAAATATCCTAGGGTAATCTATGAAGGAAGTAAACATCTACCTGTCGACCCAGGCAGGGTTTGAACCCGGGTCACATACCTGGTAGCCAACCAAAGTGCCAGTGTAATAAGGCAAAATAATAGAAAGGAAGTAGGGTCTTTTTGTTTCTTTCTATACTTAAGGATCACACCCGGAAATATTTTCAAGATGGCCGCTCCCATTTCTTTTTCCAAGATAGTTTTGTATATACATTTTCCTAACCCTCTTCTATTTGCAGTGCCCTCATAACCCGTTGGATGTGATTTTTTATTTTATTGGGAATGGACAATGCGACTAGGACAATGTGATTTCGACAATATTCAAAATCACATCCGAAGCTTGTAAACTGTTGTCCCACCTTGAGAAAGAGTACATTGTAAACCTCATACGAAGAGGTGATGTGATTTTGGACTATCGTATTAAATCACATTCACCTAATCATCCTGTCAATTTTCAATATAAAATCACATCCAGAGGTTTATTGTGTTATTGTGTGTAATTGTGGGTTAGAAAGAAAATAAACGAGGCTGCTGAAAGAGAAGCTGGTGGGGACGCTGTACATGTTTTTTGTTTTTGCGTAACATGACACCCGTTTCCCATCCAGCGTTCCGGTACAGCGTGAATTTAAAGGAACCATGCTTCTCAAATTGACCGGATCACATTTTATTTCATAAATACATTCATTTATATGTATTAAATGTGAATTAAAAGCCAAACTGGTTCAAGCGAAGTTTTAGTGTGATTATTTGCCGCTAAAAAATTGACCCCCCCTTTTTTAAATTTGTTGAGACTCAAATTGAGGGCGCTGTTCGTGACGTAGACCGAGGCACCGAAATTCATGGATCGACTCGATAGTCTGGACCCGGCCCGTATACACACACTACTCACTAGGTCTACACGTGCAATTTCGTAAGTTGCAACAACAACTAACATCGAACTTACCCTGATTTTCTCCCTTTTAGCGAAGGCTCCTCGGGGAATGGGCCGTTTAACTGCTTTCGCCTTTATCTGGGAACTCACATCTGGGAACTTTGTTGGGATGGCAGTGGACTTGAGCATATTATTAATGGTCATCCCAAAGGATTTGAAAATACCAGTATCGAAACACGACGGCTCAAAGTAGTCGCTACATAACGCTGAAAAGCTGCTGGGGCCGGACCTCTTTGCTCTTGTCACCTTCACTTTCGCCGTCCAAATTCTCCGATATTTCGCTTCAGTTGGAAATAGATGAAGGCTTACTTCACCCGTCGTTGTTTTGCTGCACCCAGCAGCCACACACCTTGTCGGCATGGCCGAAAAACACTGTTTTGCTTAGATTTTGGACGAAGAATTTTCGCCGTACAATGTACAAACAATGCATATCCGTGATGAATGGGTAATGTGCCTCGATCTACGTCACACACTTATGTTAATGAGGGTCCCACTCAGGGGGCGGAGTAGCTTGGAACATTTTTTTCAAAAATTGTTTTCTCATATTTAATCTGGGAAATAATTGTCTCTGGACACAAAATATCATTGTCAAGATAATACTTTATTGTTTTAAGCAGGAATAATGCAATATATATCCTAAATCATGTTTCCTTTAAGTCACTATGAAATACGGGCTCATTGGTAGTATTGCACATGCCTAAGTGAAGAGAGTCGTCTGAGGTTCCCAACTTTAGAGCAACAAAACTGTTTTAAAGAATTAACAAAAACAGGGGTGTCCTAAACTCCACAATCGCCAAAAGTTCTATATTTATAATTAGATTTTGCTGTTTGTATTTTTGTTGGCATTCTGTCTGTCCTGGCATTTGATTCATACTATAGGCAAACATTGTATATCCCCGTTTTTTCGGTAATTTGATCTAAATTAATAATTTGTTTTATACTTATGTTTTTGTTGTGATTGTGTTTACTCTAAACATTACACTGTCAACTATCTGAATGTACTTTATTCTGTAGAATTTAAGGCATTATTTTGACATGAGTATATGCCGGGCTGCGGAAACAAAATTACGCCCAAGTCAGTTGTACTGTACTGAAATCCACTGTCATCTCTCTGTAATCTCTTATTTATGAAAATCAAGGAAAGGTGCTACAAAAAAAGTGCGATTTAAAAGGCAACTTTAATTTGAATCTGTCCTGGTGCTGATGACTACACAATAATAAGCCAGTTTGGTATTTCAAAGGTCAATGGTTATTCGGGATAAATTTGCTGACGTAATGTCACGCCATGTTACGCGAACGCCCATTCGGATTGAATATAATACGTGCGCGTTGTGCGACCACCTTTTGCGTTCACACGCGCGCATTAGGTCACGCGGGTCATTCGGGATAAAATTTCATTGTGCACATGCGCAGTTGAAATACTAAACTCAGGCTTATTATTTCGCTGTTATGCGTACGTGTCTATACAGACAAAGATCCAGCGTATGTTACATACATTATCTGGAGATATATTACTGAATAAATGTATGTCATTAAACAATATATCATAACAAGTAGATGATTTCACGAAGTGCTTGTGTCGGAAGAGTGACGTAACAATACAAATCACTATGGTGACTGTGCAAGCCCTAAACGATAAAGATGAGAATGTTTTGTAAAATCAAACTCTGGATATTGGATAAATGCATTTTAATACAGGGAAGAGATGTTAAAAATACCAAATTAATAGGAAGAGAAAAGTACTCGATCCAAAACTATAATTAATTAATTACTAGTGTGTTCCCAGCAAGATATGGCACCCCCACCCCTCTTGTCCCTATACCCTATACACACTCCAGACTATTGCTACCTGACACCCCCGGATATCCGAAAGGAATTCCTGAGATTCCAGGAACACAATGACCAACACAAAAGATGGGGGGGGGGGGGTCCTCTGTCCCATATCTTCCTTCAAATGTACTAGTGATGACTAGTGATAACGGGGGGGGGGGGGGGGGGGGGGGGGGGGCTGATACACCTTCTCACCATTGGTGGCGCCATTTAACCTCTTTGTTTTGTTCTTACCCATAGGCAAAATAGGACATGTAGGGTTTCTGGTTTGCAACTTTAGGCGTAGGCCCCTACAAGAAGGGAAACAAATTACGAGCAGGTGGTATCGATATTGCACGACTGGTTCAATATCGATATCACTTGGTGTTAATTTAACTCCGCAGTTTTTGCATTGTACATGATTTTCAGTTTTGTACCATGAATTGGGATTTTTGTATTTAATAATCATATAAGCAAACGGATGGGCTACATAGGGGTGACTACAGCAGTTCAGATGAATCGATAAAGAGAGCGTTGCTAGAAAGAAGAGCTTATTATCCCATGACATGATTGTCAATGCAAGGAACATTTTGGGATATTTGTAATGAAGTTGAGAATTTCATTCATTAGACTTAACCAAACAGGAACAGAATGATAAACATTAAGATGAAATACAAGTCAATAATGGAAATTGGAATCGTCTCTGTGTGTGTGTTGTAAAAATCCGAGTGAATTGACACGACCCAATCAAGTCCTACTATACTGAAAACAAGCTGGAAATTAAACGCTTGGAATGAGGTTAGCGTTGTGTCAAGGGCAAATGTCAAGTCTGCAGTACGGAAATGCGGATATAATATACGTGGGAATTACGTCGCATAATAACATTCACATATATCGACGTTGTCTGATTGTACTTTTTGACTTGCATTCTTCGGAGAGTGCAGTTGGAAAGAAAATGCCACCCTCCAAAGCCTCCATTATTTCCCTGGTTGTGCCAATCGTCGTGGCTGCGTTTATTACTCGTCCACCGATCATTGAAGACTACGCAAAACAAGTGGTCGGGTCTCTGCAAAATGTCAACCGAACAGTCGAGGTACTGTGCGATAAGTTCAACCAAGTCGTTCACAGTTCCTGGTTCAGGTTTTGTCTTGCATACCTCGTCATCGCAGTTTTGACGTACTGTGCTGTACAGCTCTACAAGGCATTTACAGAACCACTCGCGATCTACAGCGACGAGGCAAAAACAGCGTATTTCGTGGACGGGCCTGCCGGGGGGAAAACGAAAGATGAACGGGTCAACGAATTCAGAAAACACCGCCGGTTGGGGGACATCCCTCCCGTGTACCCGAACGGCTGGATGGCGGTTCTGATGTCATCTGAATTACAAAAGAAAGAACCGAAATTTGTGCATGTTGCCGGTAAGTTAAATGTGGACGAAGAAAGATAAAAATGTATTCATATGTATTTTACTTTTGTGGCACGGTTGGTTGATTTAAATCACGTTGATCTTAAGGCAAGCAGCCAACCCTGATAAATAATATTAATTATATTAATAATACGCCTATTCCACAGATATGATTTCTTAAGTATTACATTGGTATTACTTAAGGTTTCACAAACCTTACAGAGACAACTGCTGTGGGAGAAAGTTCTCATTTTTTTTTGCAGGAGCCCTAACTCTCATGTCAAGAAATGTTCTGCCCCAACATTTCACATGCATTATCTTGACATGGCCATGTACCCGTAGGTTAGGTTCAATTTCTTGAAATGTCACTCGAAATGGTGAAATTTTACGAAAATATCACTTACCAAGAAAGACCACAGGTTTCACCACTCCAGAGTTTGACTTCTTTTTGTTGTCAACAGAGGGCGCTTTAACTCCACTCATCAAATTTGAAATTCCCAAGATTCATCCAGTAAAATTCCCCAAGAAATCCCAAGGCAATGGCGAACACTGTACAAATGCATTTAACAGAGCTGAAATAAGCGCTTTGCGCATGTGCAATCCATATTTTATCACCAAAATTCCCAAGATCTTGGGAAAAATCCCAAGGAGTGGCCAGTGTAAGCACTGAAGCGAGCTCAGAGACGAGACGTGCAGTTATACAGGAATTGTTCGAAAGGCCTATGTGATTTTTTAAATTGGAAATGGACAATGCGATTACAGGACAATGCGATCTCGGCAATATTGAGAATCACATCCGAAGCTTGTAAACTATTGTCCCACCTTGAGAAATAGTACATTGTGAGCTTAAACCTCATATGAAGAGGTGATGTGATTTTAGACCATCATGGTTAAATCTCATTCACCTAGTCCTCCTGTCCATTTTCAATAGAAAATCGCATCCAGAGGTTTATTGTGTTATTGTGTATAATATTGTAGGTTATGTGGAGGGGGTTGGGCTTCTCGCGGATTTTGGAGGGGGGGGGGGGGGGGGGGGGGGGCGGCTGGGCTTGCTTGGGCTTGGGGTTGCTCTGGCGTCGGGGAGTGGGGTGTTCAAGCAGGAAGACCTTCAGTTGGCTGGAAGTTGGGTTGGCGGGCAGGGGGATGATCAACCCGGTATACTGGGACGAGGGAGGGGCACGCAGGCTCAAGTGAGGATCCAATGAATTGGACTTCAGACAGCTTTTTCCGTTCTCCAAAATTTATTCTGGTCACAATACACTGGTTGCAGGGCCCAGGGGCCACCTGTAAAAATCGGGCAGGCACTCATAAGTTCCATTTCACAAATTAGGACCAAGTTAAAAGGCTTACAATTCCGCAAATAGAATCTAGACCCGAATGGAAATAAATTATACACGAGCCGACTCCTACAAAAGGTTCAGACTACAAGCACGGCTACGTAGGAATGGAGACTGTGTGGAACAATTAAAGGAACCATGAAATAGGATTTACATTGCATTATTCCTGCTTAAAACAATAAAGTATTATCTTGACAATGATATTTTGTTACCAGAGTCAATTATTTCCCAGATTAAATATGAAAAAACATTTTTTGAAAAAGTTTGTCCAAGCTACTCCGCCCCCTGAGTGGGACCCTCATTAACATAAGTGAGTGACGTAGATCGAGGAACATTACATATTCTGCTCGAGCCAGCACCATTCATCACGCGTAAATTGAGTGTACATTCTTCGTCCAAAATCTAAGCAAAATATAGCGTTTTTCGGCCATGCCGACAAGGTGTGTGGCTGCTGGATGCAGCAAAACAACGAAGGATGGAGTAAGCCTTCATTTATTTTCAACTGATGCGAAATATCGGAGAATTTGGACGGCGAAAGTGAAGGTGACAAGAGCGAAGTGGTCCGGTCCCAGCAGCTTCTCAGCGTTATGTAGCGACCACTTTGAGCAGTCGTGTTTCGATACTGGTATTTTCAACTCCTTTGGGATGGCCATTAAAAATATGCTCAAGTCCACTGCCATCCCAACAAAGTTCCCAGATGTGGGTAAGGTACAGGCGAAAGCAGTTAAACGGCCCATTCCCCGAGGAGCTGTCGCTAAAAGGGAGAAAATCAGGATAAGTTCGATGTATAGTTGTTGCAACTTACAATGTACGAAATTGCACGTGTAGACCTAGTGTGTACGTACATGCGGATACATTTTGTACACGTACAGTACAAGGGTGTACAGCTTGGTGTACGTATACGTACGTGTAGGCCCTACATAGTATACACGTGCTCTGCCGTATACGTATACCGTACGGGTACGCGTACCCACGCGGACATGCTTTGATGCTCGTCTCGCACCCAGGCGTCATTAACGGGTCCAGACTATCGAGTCCATTCATGAATTTCGGTGCCTCGATCTACGTCACGAACAGCGCCCTCAATTTGAGTCTCAACAAATTCCAAAAAGGGGGGGGCAATTTTTGGGCGGCAAATAATCACACTAAAACTTCACTTGAACCAGTTTGGCTTTTAATTCACATTTAATACATATAAATGAATGTATTTATGAAATAAAATGCTATCCGGCAAATTTGAGAAGCATGGTTCCTTTAAGGACGAAACCACAAATACACGGATCGACCCCGCGCGCTGGCCGACCAACACTTCCACACACTCACACTCATCACATGCATTCAAATCCGTCCCCAAATGCACAACACAATCTCCAAACAAGAAACCCCATTCATAAAAATAAGTCTCATATAAAAAATCCGCTTCTACTGAGATTATCCACCAAAACTGTCATCAAAATCCATAATACTTGTCGCAATTAACTCTACTACTGTACCGTCCGTGCACATGCACCGCACATGGTTCACGCTATGCATGCCATCAGTACAAACGTGGGCAACAGAAACCCTCGTGCATTTCGCCACAGTGCTCCCTAAATCATCTCACAAAATCACTACTTAGACTTCTTAATCTCCTCCTAAACTATCATTACACCAGTCTATAATCTTTAGCGGTTAAATAAGGGAGTTTATGATAAATAACGATCTCATTATTCTGTGAAATAAAAGCGATAAAAATCATGTCAAAATTATGCTACAATTACCTGTAAAAATCGGGCAGGCACTGCCGCGCAGCCCGCGTAGTCTGGGAGGTATGAAATAGAACGTACGGTTCATGACAAGTGGATAATTTACGTACGTTTTTAAAACCTGGGTCTACGATAGTTGGAATTTAACACAGCACAGACTAAACTATAATAAGTGTTATTACTCATTTAAATTTTAAACAAAGTGTCCTACTTCAAATGTTATGTCACACATGAACTACGTGTACGAAGTTACCACCAGCTCAAGTTATGTACCAAGTTTACAACAACCAGCTCAAGTTCATTTGTTTTCGTGTGTGAACTCCAGTAAGTATTTGTGACTGAATATGCGGCACCGAAGATACAGTAAAGTGAATAAACAGGAGAACGGTAAATTGATAATCATAATAATAACATGGCAAAACATGATAATAATTAACAGCAACTTGGGCATCCCTACAACTAGGAAAAAAATTAGGCTGCTGAAAAAGAAGCTGGTGGGAACGCTGCACACGTTTGTTTTTTGTAACATGACACCCATTTCCCATCCAGAGTTCCGGTGTAGCGTGAATTTCAGTCACAATGAAATACAGGCTCATTGGTACGGTAGTATTGCACATACCCAAGTGAAGATAATTAGGAGAGTGGCCGTCACGTGAGAGGGTTTCCAATAATAGGGAAACGGAGTCCGATTTTCATAGGAGACTGATTTTCATATGACACCGGAAGCGAACATTCTGTACATGCTAGTTGGTGCACGACAGATTGTACTGAACTTGAAGTAAATACATCGTATGTGTATTTATTCAGCTTGAATTGACCTTTCCTGCATAACATAATCCCCTGAAATTTTTAACTAAAGAATGTAAGCACTGAAGCGCATCATATTATGACTGTACGTAGTGCCAAACATATTTACTTTCAGCATACTGCGTAGTGCCTTGGTGGCATACAAGCTTGTACCATAGCGCATCAGCCGTTTGATTTAAAGCACTCATCTGTATGTAAACATAGAAATAAGTGAGTTCAAGCCGCCGCCATATTAGTACTCCCAATACAATAAGTAAGACAACATTTAGACTGGTTCCCGGTCCGCATATGTATATAATATGGGGACCGGTAGCTAGCACTCATATAAAGCTTCTGATTGGACCACTTCCGCGCGTGCGCAGTAATCATTTTCTATTTTTAGAGATGATGTTTACATTTTCGTGCAGAATCGACATTTCGAGCACATGTACATGTAGTTTGTACAGTATCGGAAAACTACGAATAGTGTAGCCAATGATTCACCGACTTGAAGGGCAGCAGACACGATGAAATTCTTGGAAAACTTGCTGAAATATGGGAAAATACATGTGTTGGAAGGAGTAATATGTAAGCGCAAGTTGGGAAATTTAGACAAAAGCTAAGTAAAAGGCACGCGAATTTAGGGAGACGTATGTACGTATGCGGCAGCAGCCAAAAAAATCAAAACAATTGTTTACATGTAGGCCTACACAAAATCCCGGGAACTGCACACAAGCCGCAACCCTCTTCCTGGAGGTCAGATTAATCTGCCCTTTGCTTCTTAATCTACCCTTCGCTTGTCGCGCCTAACAATATGATTTCTCATCAGAAAAACAAAATACAAAACAAAATTATACAAATTGAGTAGAGCATGAAGGTTTAGACAAATTAAATATTTTTTTATTACAAAGCAGAAGAAAAAACTGACCAAATAATATGAAAAAGTGACATTCGTTGTTAATAAATAATAGGTCGAACCTTTATACCCAGCACAATATGGGGCAGAGGGGTAACCCCCCCCCCCCCCCCCCCCGTCCCTTTCCAGACTTTTGTTACCTATTCCCCCTAGACATCTGAAGATAATTCCTGAGATTCAGGGAACACAATGACCAACACAAAATGGGTGGGGGGTTCCCTCAGCCCCATATCGTGCATCATATGCGAACCTTGAACACGGTGTCCTAGTCAGTTTCTTTCAGATTCTTTCATATTGGGACAACTGACAATTTTTTTTTTTGGGGGGGGGGGGCACTCACATCAGTACTGATCGAGTGTGGAGCAGTATATGGCAAAGGCAAGCTATATACAAAGCCATTCAAGAGGAGAGGGGGGTCCATGCAAAATTCAGAGCTGAAATCAATTGCATAATACTGTAAAATCTAAAATAGAATTCAAGCTTTTGCTAACATATTTTAACATTTTAAAGATTGTCCAGCCCATGATTGAGACTTCTCATTTTACATTCATTGTGGCTACAATATGTTGAAACAAGCCCCAATTGACTCCACAAATGTATGCATTTATACACAAGTATGAAAGGGTATTCGGCATGAAGCTTTGGAGGTCTCTTTTCGATTCTGAACTTAATACTTGTCCTGTCAATGCTGGATGTTATGAAACTGGTGGACTTAATTCCAATCAATGAACAAATTTCCTTCCTTCTTTGTAGACTTGGCAGTTGCAGTGACAGCAAGAAAAAATGCTCCTGGAACAGTGACACTGTTCTGATAGGGCTTTGTGACGAAAACATCACACACGTTTCTCCAATAAATGTTCAAGATAGCCATTAACGTCAAAAAATCTTCCATCCGTAACACTTTCACTCTGGTGTCCTGTTGCTCATCTGCAATAGTTGGGCACCTTTTGTCACTGACTTGAATGGCAACTGCACCGTATCTGCATGAAAAGAAAAAGAAAATGTAAGCAAATGAATACGTCGTGTGCCCGGCAGAAGGGCGTAAGGACGAACAATGGGTCAAAAGGTCAAATGGGGTATTTGGGGTAATCGATAGAGTATTCAAATATCTTTATTTTGATACACATTTCGTCTCAAGGGGTTACGTCATTCTGACGTAATTAACAGAATGAAAAGGGCGTAAGGGGTTTTTGCATTCTTTGTTTCCGGCAAAAGGGCGTTAGCGTGTAATACCAATGTAACAAAACATGATAAAAGTTCGTTCACCTCTCCAATTCAACGGGGCGTAAGCGCGCTTGGAGCAAAGTTTGTTCCCGGCAAAAGGGCGTAAGCATATGCTGCTTACGCGCACGTTTAAGGCAGAAGAACTTCCCGGCAAAAGGGCGTTAGCATCGATTGCAAATAACTGTAAAATTAAGTAATAATTTTGTTAAAAAATGCACAGCATTATTGGAAATATTAATACATTTGCATCTGACAGAAATGAACCTTATGCGATTCTTAATTTAGAAATGGCAACACAAAAACTTTAAAGTTGATTTTCTCGGATTGTGTAATTACGCGTCAAAGCGCGCTTACGCCCTTCTGCCAGGCGCACGATAGCAGTACTGCTGTTTGCATACATAGCATAAGTCGGGTGCCATCAGTGATATGCATTATTGCCTGATGGCGCAGTGCTATATCAGTCATCAACTGTACCACTATCAAAATGGAGGTAAAGTCTTTCCTACAGGATCACCTGATCACGCAAATCTATTTCTGAGCAAGTGCAAACACATCTTTGACAAACAAGTGAATCGGTAGTGTTAAAAGATTTTCAAAAATGAATATCTTCCAACTATTTGTCAGGGTTGTTTTTGCACAAATACTGGCACTGGATGCCTGAAACATGAGTAAGCACTATAGTTGGACAATCAGTTCAGATATAGAAAGTATAAATAGAAAACTAACATGATTCAGATCAGAATAGTTTTAACATGAAAGAAATTTGTCACATCGGAAAGATTTTGCTTTAATACCCCCAACCAAAATCGTTAAGGAACAGCAAATCGGAAAGAGTTCCATATCCGGCCATCACTTAGACCTCGTGCACACAGTCTATGGGCCATGACAGAAAAAGTCAAAGTATTTTCAAAGAAAACGTTGAAATGTTTTTCCTCCTAAATTCGTGCTTCTTCATCATATTTACACTTTTTGGTAGTTTTTAAGTCATATTAAGGGAAAATGACTTTCTTTGATTTTGTTGGTTACCAACTTTGGACCACATAGAGCACGGCGTCGCATAATCTCTCATTGCACGAATCACACCAGGTTGTGCAAAGCCCTCACTTGAGCCTTTCATAAAATGTTTTACTGCAGCTCAGTTAAGACATGATCAAGGTATCATTTGAAAGAGAGAGATCCGGGGCTATCAAAGAAAATGTCCTTTGTTTTAATACGTGCTCTAATTTAGTTATACATGTAATAAGGGGATAAAAGTGTGATGACCCGGTCTTTACCACGTCAATAATAACCGAGGAGGGGCGTGACCGGTGTTATTATTGACTGGTAAAGACCGGATCATCACATTTTTATCCCCATTCATAAATGCCTTCTTACGAAAAATGCAAAAACCTTCCGTAAAAAGGGCAAAATCCGAAGCTTTTTCACCCCACTTTTTCTCCCATTTGCTCAGTACAAAACACATGGGCGTGAAGGCGCTCCGCGCCTGTCTGTCGCGTGCGCGTACGCACACGCACGAGATGCAGCGTTTTATACGCGTGGATTAGCGTTGTCTTACATTATGAAGTTCAGTACATCTTGTGCGCGCACCTACAACGCTCTCAATGTTGCGTATCGGCTGAGAACAGCTGGTTATGACGCGCCGTGTTTAACAACTTCCAGCCGTGTTTAAACAACCGTTTAAACACACCCACGTGACAGGCTCTCGACCAATAGGGATAGTGAAACTCGCTGAGGCATTTATGAATTAACATTAATATCTCGGTTTCGTTGGGTTTTTTTATCCACCCTGTATATGGGCCACACTCCGACATTTACTTCCTTATTCGAAATCTGCCGCCCGAGAACACTGCACTCGAGTCTCATTAGCCTTTTAGAGGTATGGCGGACACAATAGGAGGGCGCTATTTGATTTGGGTATACCTTTTGTGCCATACAAAAGGTATACCCAAATCAAATAGCGCCCTCCTATTGTGTCCGCCATACCTCTAAAAGGCTAATGAGAATGGGGTTTCGAATACGCTCAATGATTTGTTGGAGGCGCTTTTTTGTCCCTCGTACCTAGGAGCTCCACCCCAATACATATGTTACGGGGGATATGAGGTTGAAGCCATTGTAGCGGAAAAGCTCGCATAGACTCGTTCCCGGCCCTTCAGCTATCGTTCTGATTTCGATGTGGACCGCTAACGGATCATGCTAATTAGCATAAGCCGGGTGGAATTTTGCTGGGCTTACACTAGTTAGGGCTTTTATATTAATATTCCAGAAATGCAACGCGCTGTTCTTAAACCGCCGGTCAATCTTACATTAAAGCATACCGTGACCGTTTTCACGAAGAGACACACATGTAAAAAATGACAATTTTTTCGATTTCGATCTATTTTTTTACTATTTTGCTTTAAAACACTGTACTTAACCATTTTGACATGCTTCTGTAAGCAAAACATCATCAATTTCCAAGCGGCAGGCATCTCGATAATTGCATTTTGTGTTTTCACGAAGAGACGCGAACATGACTGCGCCTTGAACGCGTACAAAACGTATTGCACGGAAAGGCGTAAAAGTAGGTCAACTGAGATTTTCGTTTTCACGAAGGGACGCGCATCTTTACTAATTAATTTAGGCCAATTAACCTCCGTGTTAATTCCAATTATTGGGTTCACGTAAAAATTCACCTCTCATAGAATCATGTGAAGATTTCCTTACTGAACAAAGTTGTTGCAAAGAACTTTTTTTTTCAGTTTCAAAATAGGAGAAACTCCTCTTGCGATTATCTCGAAAAAGCTTTTTCTTCAAAATCAACATGTGAATCTCTTCGAAAAAAACGGTGACGATACGTACTCATATTGAAACATATGTGCAGTAACAAAATAAATTTCTGCTAGACTGAAACCTATCCAGGAAATGAAAACAAATTATTACAGCGCGTGCGCACTCGAGGACCAATCAAAAGCTCCATATCCGTACTAAGTTGATTGTGTCGCATCCACAGCACGAAGGAAGGAAAGAATATACACAAATATAACTATTACTATAAACAATCAAGAATTAGCCGTATGTTTTTCAAGATAGGGCGAAATTAAGGGAACTGGCCATCATCATCTCTGGTCGGCGGGCCGATGGCGGACCACCGGTGACAGCCGAAGCCATCAGTGCCACCCATTTACCACTGGTGGCCCACCGAACACGAAATAAGGGAACTGGCCATATCATATATGGTCGGCGGGCCGATGGAGGGCCGATGGCGGGCCACTGGTGACAGCCACAGCGTATATTATGGCTGAGAAGGGCAAAATTACCAGAAAATGGATTTTGGGTTTTCACGAAGAGACCAATTCGAACTCCGTGTTATACAAATGGTTGTGAGGGGCAAAATGGCCTGGAAATGGATATTGGGTTTTCACGAAGAGACAAATGACACTCTGTGGGGCAAAACGGGCCATTTCTAGCCTCTGAGTTTTCAATTAATAACTCTGCAATTAATTGACTTATCGCTCAGCTGCCAATGACTTGTGAAAGACCGAGAACTGAACTTTAACGTAGTGTCAACACTGAATCAACATGTGGTATAAATGCAGGTAATATCTCCAATTTAAAAAGTGAGCAGCTTAAAACCTGATTTTCTTGTAACTTTACTTTAGTGCGGAGAGGCAAAATTCGTCTGTTCGTGAAAACTCTGACGATTTGTTTTAACTTTGGGTGTCATAACTCACGAAGCAATGGACACGGACACAGTTGACGGGCTTTTTCGCTCTTTTTGGCCATCTTAGAGCTATATTGTACATAGTTCAACCAGTACTGCGGCGACAGAGCCATGCTTGCAATTTGCAGTACGTACGCGTCGGGAGGAACTGCGAGAAAAAAATATGCCGGAACTGCTTGTATTGTAGAGATTTCCGGAAGTAAAAGGTCATTTTATAGCACGATATTTCTCTTTCGATTTGGCTGATTTTAAAGTTTTTATAAATTGATGTGGTAGAAGCAATTTTACAAAGGCCATTTCAGTCGGTAAATTTTATTACCACGTCGATGAACAAAAATTGAAATTTTACATGTTAATTTTCCTATTCGAGTTTTTCGAAGCGCGCCACAAGGGGTGAAATTTCAGGCTTTATATACGCTCCGTACGTCACTATGTGTGGACTATGTAACAGGTGGGAAATATCAGTAAGCTTAGCAACTGAAACAAAAGTTTAATGAAAGCGGAATTTTGCCGTTTTGTTTTAGGTAAGCACTTGGCTGTGTTCCGAGGAGAGAGCAGTCGTGCCTACATTGTGGATGCCTACTGCGCTCATCTCGGGGCCAATCTGGCGGTAGGTGGCTCAGTGCACGGAGACTGCATCGAGTGTCCCTTCCACGGCTGGAGATATCGGGGAGATGACGGGAAGTGCGTCAAGATTGGATACACTGACAAGAGTAAGAGAACCCTTGAAATGCAGAAATATATTATGTATTTACGTACCATATTTCTTTATCCTAGGTTTATGCCCAAAGAGTGAAATCAGCAAGTCCTTCGCGTGAAGTCTCAGTTGAAGTGTGAAGTCACTTTAATAAAACACACATCTAAAGTGCATATCCAATAGATGTACACTTGTATTTAGATCAGGAAAGCTGTGCATTTCTATTAGTTTAATTAGTTTTCTTTCCAATTATATAGATATTTACACTAGGGATGCTACATTTTAATAAAAAACAGATCCAGTGATGATTTTCCGCTCTGTACGTTATTGCTTTTGTTCAGCTCCTTTTGCTAATCGAACTTTCACAGTGTTTTCACGTAAACGTAACAGTTTGGCAATGGCGAATGATCTTCGGATGGACACTTTCGTCGATCGAATATAACCAGCACGATGTGGGGCAGAGGGGTAACCCCCCTTTTGTGCCTATACCCTATACACTCTCCAGACTATTGTTACCTAACACATCCCCCTAGAGATCTGAAAATAATTCCTGAGATTCCGGGAACACAATGACCAACTCAAAATAGAGGGGGTGGTCCCTCTGCCCCATAGCGTGCATCATATGTGATCGAAACACGCCTAACTCACCCATCTCACCTTGCATACTCTTTCTGGACATGTGAACAAAAGATGTCCACAGGATGCAGGCGCATTGAACGGTTGGTAGACTTGCCCACGTCCACAGAAAGTTTCCCCCTCTCTGAAAAAAAATAACAGCTTTAGATGCATTTTGGTGTTAGGGTTATTTGTCGTAAAATAAAGAGGAACGCTTAAAGGGATCGCGATCACAAATTCGGGTTGAAAGAGTGTTCTCAGTGCGAGTAAAATTGGCTTTTTTCTCCGTTTTGTAAGGTACCGGTAAGTGTGTGTGAATTAGCTTTCACGGTGTGCTGTGCAACGAAGGGGGATGTAGTCCAAACGAATTTTTACAATGCGTGGGAGCAGAGTTGTACGTTGTCTTTGCAGCGAAGGACGCCAAGCACAATACGGCACATGCGTGTGGGTGAGAAAGATTGGGAGAATTCCGAAAAAAAGCAATTAATAATCAATACAATATTTTTAAGTCAGAACGGCTTGATCTAATTAAGCAATTAATTACATAAATATGTATGACTTAGTTATTTCCAGATTACGTGTTCATACAGACTGATCAATAATTTCGATAATCGATCTGATTACAAGCCCCCACATTTCACTTCAGAAGTAGGGTGGCGACATTCTGAACTGACAAACCCTATACCACCCTCACGATTTTCCTGGGCCCAGATCTAAATAGAGGACAATTCATCAACAGATTCCTTCCAGAGAAATTATCCCAATTTTCAGACCTATAGCCCCGGCAAGGGACCGTAACTTCCCACCGTCGGGGAGACCAACTCACCTCCCCCAAGTTATTCTCTTTTCTAGTCATATTTTCTAATGCATTGTACATGAATCGCGAACTTTTATGGAAGAAATAGATGAAATGGTTAATTAAGGCGAAATAAAAAAAAAAATGTTTCGCGTCCCCACTCGCTTCCTTTTTGGAGGCCGCCTGAAATATTTTTTGTATTTTTATCACAGAAAAATTATGTATCCAAAAAACAAATGTCAACCAAAATACTTGCGAGTCGGAAGTTTTTGTTTTTGTTTTTTTGGGGCTGATATGGTGCCCTTCAAGTGGCAGCACCTACCGATTTTTACTCTTGTGTTTAGTGTTTTTAAATCGTTTTGTATCTTTAGTTTTATTTGTCATCTGTCAAAGTTTTTAACTTTTATGAGACGAATAACCATTGTGGAATATGTGATCGTCTTTTTTGGTGTGTTTCTACTGGATTAACGGTGACAACTGTGTGCTGATTGACGTTCGATTTCTCTATGTATGCCACTTGGGATTAGCTGTGTATTTCCGACACCGTAAGTGAACATGAAGTGCAGCCGTGTGCATCTGGCTCTGCCAATTTTGTATGCCCTTTTGACAAACGCTTGGGCATTTTCTGACTATATTCCTGTAACTTGTGAATATCATGGATTTATTGGTGGAATGCAATTGCCGAATCAGCCGAGACGAGCCGTGTGCAAGTGGACTAAACATGGACAGACATGTCTGTTTGTCCCTCGTCCTAAACCGCTACTGGATATTACCATTTCCATGGATATCTCATCTAACCCAGGTCCTCGATCACACGTTTTGCAACAGAAACAGAATTGTTTTCAATTGAATGAAAGTCCACCGGTTCTGCAAACTTTATCAAGTAAAAGTAGCCATGTGACTAACATCTTGAGTAAACATGTATGTCGCTGTTACTCTCGCTTGGAATTACTTGCATTGCGTCCACACACATGTAGCTTGTTGGCTAAGAAAACCTGGATTCGGATAAATGAACTAGGAATTGGCAAACGGCAGAGAGGAAGCAGGGGTGGGCTTAAAAAATGTTCGTCTCAACAAATACACTTGCAATATCAACAATCTATGTTCGCTGGAAAAGGATTTAAAATACCTGCTCTTGTACCTAGTAATAGAGAGCGATTGCAATCTGTCAAGCTTTCTCCTCATGCAACAGTTCGTCGTGTTAATGCAAGTAATCTAATCCAGATTCCTACTTGTACCTCAGCAATACAGAGTGAATCGTTGAAACAACTGAAATTTTGTTTATGGAATGCCCAATCCATCCGTAATAAAACTGCTAGCTTCATCGATTACATTTGCCATCATGAAATTGACGTGGTAGCTGTCACAGAAACGTGGCTAACGGAACATGATTCTTCTGTCAGACGAGAGTGTATACCTGACGGATATAAGATTCTCGATCATCCAAGAACTCATCGGAGAGGAGGAGGAACAGCCTTGGTCTGTCGTAATACTCTCACTGTACGGAAGATCCGGACACAAGATTGGACCTCTTTTGAGGTCTCGGAATGGATCCTTGAGAATAGCTGCTCATCACGTTTTCGTCTTTGTATCATATACAGACCGCCTTATTCTACAAATCATCCTGTGACAATTGGTGTTTTTATGGATGAATATGCTCGGTATCTCGAGTCGACTATTCTCTGCCCTGAACCAGTGATAATTTGTGGGGATTTTAATGTACACATGGATAATGTAACTGATACTAATACAAAGACATTGAATGATCTGTTAAATTCAATGAGTCTTAAGCAACATGTGAGCTTGCCTACTCATGTTCATGGACATGTTTTGGATTTAATAATTACCCGGCTGAGTGACACCATTGTTCTGGATGCACCAAGAATTGATAGTTTTCTCTCTGACCATGCAACGGTACTTTGTAATCTTAACATGATGAAGAGTGAACTTACTGTCAAGAAGGTGACATTTAGGAAATTAAAATCAATCAATATTGATCAGTTTAAACATGATTTATGTGCTTCCTCCCTTATTCGCGATGCACCATCGGATCTAGACCGGCTAGCTTACATGTACAATAACACTTTGGCCTCGGTATTGGACACACATGCTCCTCTACGCTCGCGGACTGTCGTCACACGTGCTCAGGTGCCTTGGTTTACTGATGAGATTCGAGAGGCAAAGAGACTACGTCGACGTGCAGAGCGGAAATGGAGGCTATCTGCACTTGATGTAGATCTGAAAGCCTTTAAGTTTCAGAGGAATAAGACTACGTACATCATGAATAAAACACGTTGTGAATTTTACACTGATTTTATTGATAAAAATTGTGTTCAAAATCAATGGAAACTGTTTTCAGCTGTGAAGCAACTGCTAAATCGGGATTCGGACACGCTATTTCCACAGAATTGTAATAAGCTCAATCTTGCCAATCAAATTGGGTCTTATTTTGTTAAAAAGATCACTGATATACGTGTTGGGTTGGATAAATTGGGAATTTCAGTTACTGTATTACCTGCTTCAATGCCTATTAAGATTTCAACGAATAATGCATTCCTTCATGAATTCGAGGCACTGTGCGAAGATTCTGTGAGGAAACTTGTGTTAAAGGCGCCCACTAAGTCTTGCATCTTTGACCCGGTGCCAACGTTTATTATGAAGGACTGCATTAATGAACTCTTACCATCGTTAACATTAATTATTAACATGTCCCTGCAGAGTGGAATAGTTCCTTGTTCCTGGAAGGAAGCACTTGTAGTTCCAAAATTGAAACAACCTGGTTTGGACACGGGGTTTGCGAATTTGCGTCCTATTTCTAATCTGCAGTTTGTGTCCAAGCTAGTTGAACGAGCCGTTACTGATCAACTTTATTCATATCTGGTAAAAAATGAGTATTTGCCTAGTAATCAATCAGCTTATCGTCCGGGGCACAGTACTGAAACTGCATTGTTGCGAATTAAGAATGACATTCTTATGAATATGGACAAACAATGTGTAACTCTACTTGTGCTATTAGATCTAAGCGCAGCTTTTGATACTGTAGATTATGGTATATTACTTGGTCGGTTACGTAATAACTTTGGAATAACTGGAACAGTGTACAATTGGTTTGAATCATATTTATTGGGTAGATCTCAACGTGTATCAGTTGATGGGGTATTATCAGATAGTTTCCATCTTGAATCTGGTGTCCCACAAGGTAGTTGTCTTGGTCCTTTATTGTTCTCGTTGTATTCCAGTGAGTTATTTAAGGTCACAGAGAAACATCCTCTACATGTTCATTCATATGCCGACGATACACAACTATATTTATCTTTCAAACCCAAACCTGGTACAAATGAGTCTACTGCTAAGTGTGCCATTGAAAATTGTATCACTGAAATTCAACAATGGATGACGGTGAATAAACTCAAGCTCAATACTGGAAAAACAGAATTTCTTATTTTAGGTACAAAGAAACAGCTGGAAAAGGTAACTATGTCTCATTTAAAAGTTGGCAATACTGTTGTTCGTGCGTCACCTGGTGCTATTCGTAACCTTGGGGTTTGGTTTGATTCTGAACTTAAATTGGGGTATCATGTAAGTAAAATAAGTAGTTCTGCGTTTTACCACTTGTATAATTTGCGTAGGATCAGGAAGTTTTTAACTCGACAGTCTATAGAATCTTTAGTGCATGCCTTTATAACAAGCAAACTAGATTACTGTAATAGTTTACTGTATGGTCTTTCCAGTACACACCAGTGTTGTAGTCAAGGCCACAACCTCCGAGGCCGAGGCCAAGACCGAGGCCACAACCTCCGAGGCCGAGACCGAGGCCGAGGCCACAACGTCCGAGGCCGAGGCCACAACGTCCGAGGCCGAGGCCGAGGCCGAGGCCGGTTACTAAACACGTAATAAACTAATAATCCACTCAATCAAGGTTAAAGGCAGTGTGTATGATTGGTCATTGTTGCAATTTTCAGAAATGGGCGGATTTGGGGGTTAGTATTTTATAGGAAATATCGTTCCACTGACCTGTTCAAAGTTTTGCGTTGTGTTGGATGGCGAGAAAAACGAGAGAAAAACGGCGCTCGTTTTCAACCGTCGGGCGGATGATAGCCTTTAGTCAACAAGACGCGCGTGGCTACCTGGACACGTGACGCGCCCCGAATGCCAGCATGTCCGGGGCGCGCCACTCGTCCGGGTAGCCACGCGCGCGCCTTGACTAAAGCCTACAGGGCAGTTTTCCAACGATTGAAAACAATATAAATTTCCACTTTTCTTGACAACGACAGCACACCTGGTGCTATCATTTCACACGATGATTGAGACTACTATTAACTTACAGGCTAGTAAGGTATTTCGTAATAATTCAGTAAAAACAAATTAGAGGATTACCAATCGTGTACACTACCTTCATTGTTGGATTTTTTATTATATTTTCAAGTCACGTCAATGGCAGGTTCCTTAAAGGATATGTTTATTGCATTTCAAGAACATAAGGGTCTCCAGCATCTATTGGGATAGCTTTGCACGGTGTGGCCTCATAATAATCCCTCCTCTGCTAAAAATGCGCTCCACTGGAGCACTGCTGGCTGGAACATAGTCTTGGGCCCAAGACCCTTGTGTTGTTATTTCGGAGCGCCCGCGCGCCAGATTCACTAACGTTGTGTCCTCGAAATCCCGGCTTCGTACGTGCGTTCTGGCCTCACGCATGCGTAGTTTACAAAATGCAGCCGAATCCGCAGCCGGTGTTTGTCAAACGTGCACGATTTTGGATCGCCACAAGGGTCTTGGATAAGTTGGCAGGCAATTCTTAACTTTTTCTTTACTTTTCGATGATTCTCCCTCGCTTTTCCGAGGGATCTAATCAGTGACCGAGTTTGAGCCTTATCATAAATTATTCATTACATGCAAATACATAGGACATGACAAGGCATCATGACCATTGATCTGCAGCTGCGCGCGTCACATGCGTGTGCACGCATGTCGGACATAAACCACTAATGTGATTGGTCAGAACACCATCAGGCGACGCTCACTGGATCGGTCTATTGCATAACCGTCCATCATTATCACAGTCCACAGTCTGGTCGCGCCCCCGAAATGCCAACTTATCCAAGACTTTACTACAGATCCAAAATCTTATCGCGCTGTCGGCCTATTGCAACTACACTGTACCTGATCGCGCTGCCTGTGCATTGCAACTGCGAAAGTACAAAAGTACAATAGTAACCAAGACTAGCTGGAACAGAGAGGACAGTCTTTGCAAGGGCATGCAGTTATGGGTACATAGACTAGTAGACATGTGACAGGCTTCGCGTTGCGCGAGCACGCGTGAATAACAGGTTAGTTCCCTCAACTTCACTGCCGGCCATTATGATTATCGCTTTAACGTTCACTCGTTCAGGGCCGAGTGGTGGACCAGGAACCAGTCTATAGCGGGAGTAGACAGATTATCTAACAAAAATATTAGATGCTACCCGAGTACGTGTAACACAATAGTGGCAGTTCATGGGGCGAGTGAAGTGCTGGACCAGGAACTACACGTAGTCTATTACCGGGAGTAGACTGGTTCTACAAGAAGATAATACATATAATGTACGTACGTAGTACGTGCAATCGGGGAGCTATCTATAGCTCCATGGTGCAATAATGCAAATACCAGTTCATTAATTCGTGCGTATCTGCTTGAAACTTTATTTCGTTTCACGGAACTCACTGTGGCAGCTTCTCGAAAGTTTCATGAGGTAAACAATTTAAATTCATTGAAACAGAAAACACATCTGAATTGGTGGAAAAATTGGTCAAAGTGGGCGGCCTCGAGCCGGCCTCGACCAGATCTTCGAGTCCGGAAGGCTCCGAGGCCGAGGCCGAGGCCGAGGCCGAGGCCGAGGCCGAGGCCTTGCACTCCGAGGCCAAGGCCGAGACCGAGGCCATAAAAATCGGCCTCGAGGCCGGCCTCGAGGCCGAGGCCGGTCTCGAGACCTCCAACACTGGTACACACATTGGTAAATTACAAAGAATTCAAAATACTGCAGCTCGCCTTGTAACCGGTTCACCACGTATATGTCACATCACGCCAGTTCTTCATCTCCTTCATTGGTTACCAGTTGTATATCGTATTCAGTTTAAAATTTTGATTTTAACATTTAAATGTTTATATGAAACAGCTCCGGGGTATCTCTGTGACCTGGTGTCTGTTATTCGTCAAAACAGATATAGTCTTCGTTCAATGAATAGTGTGTTACTGACTCCGGGGAGTGCTAAATGTAAAGTTTCACTAGGTGATTGTGCTTTTCAGACAGCTGCCCCTAAACTATGGAACAAACTTCCAGGTCACATAAGGAATCTTAGGAGTCTAGATAAGTTTAAAACTGAAGTTAAAACATATCTTTTTAAACTAGCTTTTGATTCTGAATCATGATTTTCATTTTAACTGAATAATAGTATGATGTAATTAATTTTGTTTTATTTATAATGTACAGCGCACATGAACATATTTGTATGGAATGCGCGCTATATAAATGTAATTATTATTATTATTATTATTACAAACATACTAAAAACACTTTAAATATGTTCAGTTCTCTTGTCCAACATGTCTCTTTCATTTTTAATGTGTCTTTGAACAGGGAAACACCAACGGTTGCCAGAATTTGTTGTAAAAAAAAATTGAAATAGAAAGCCCCTCTTCCTCCATTTTTTGAAAACCCGGACTTGAAACATGTTTTTTTGTTTTTTTACTCGGCCTAACTATTGAACTTACGTTCAATACAGTTCAACCAAATTCAGCTGCAGCGCGCCAGGGCTGTCCCGAATATTCGAATATTAGAATATTAGATCATCAACCGAATATTCTGATACCTTTTTGCCAGTTCGAAATCTATATGCACGTACAGATACGAATTCGATGTTATTTTAATAGAAAAGTTACGGCGCTTAGCAGTGTCGAATACCGCATTTTTGTCGACGTAACTTTTTGTGGTCGCAGCTGTATTGTTTTCGTCCTGAAAACCGTAAAACCCTTGACACTTATTAAATAATTGCTGCCAAAAACGCAGGCTGGAGTTTGGTCTCAACAGGCGCATGCCAAAAAATGTCGATCGGGCGGTCCGTAATATCGATTGCCACACGTAAAACACCGGCGTGCTTTGCGTGCAACCTTTTACCTGCGTGGCATGCAGTTGCAGCTGAGGCGTTAACTTAAAAAAACAACTTTACCAGTCAGTATAGAATATTCGAATATTCGGTCAAACCCAGTTTCGAATAATCGAATGCTAAATTATTCGAAAATAGTACAGTGCGCTGGCTGCACTGCTCACTCTGTGCCTGTCATATATGTCGCACGGCGGAGCGGTAAATTTAAGATGATGCGTGATCATTTTACTCTTATATCGAAGTACAACAGTGTTAAACATAGTCTCCAATACTTTCCCTTTTGCGTACGTCTCACAAGTCGCCCTTCTATATATTTACAGCTCAGAATCACTGCAAAAAGTGCGCTAAGCAATTAAACACTTTTCTAAACATTTTCTTGCTATCAGTTAGTAAACATGTGTTTAAATACTAAACATGACAATGATGGATAGTGTTTAGCCATTGGGCGTTGTTGTTAAGGAATTGGACACGTAATGTTTAGCTTCCAAACATGTTTACAAACTAACACAGTTGTTAGAGTGATGTTGGCACGATTTTCACAACGGGGCTAAAGCAGTCTGGCGCTCTGCCTGACAAAGCAATTGTGACATTTTGACCCTACACTGTAAAAAAGTCCGTGATGGCAGCAGCGTCGCCAGACCTTTTTGCGTTTTTTAAATGTTTATATCAAATGCTGTAGATTATTTGCGTAAAGAAGATTTACGCAAGATTTGCGTAAAATAATTAGAAACTTAATTCCTAAAATTACTTTCGTCTGTAAAACAGTTCTGTTATGGGTTTACATAAATTAATGAAGTGAGAACCAGACTAAGTGGAAGTAACTTATTGCACATTACTATGGGTATAGAGTGCACAAATGCTAGAATAACCCACTAAACACTACACATTGGATATTGTCGTGAGGTAGCTTTATATTCAGGTTTTCCCGCCATTATGAAGTCATGGTTTCACACGAACAATTTCAATATTATGGTCAAGAAAGTGTGGGTTCTTCTTTTTGGACTAAACACCACGATTTAACATCACTTTTGTGAACACAAATTTCCTAAGTTCTGATTGGTCAGTTGCTGCGAAATGAGATTCAAATATGCCGTATTGTGACAAAGTGGTCTTGTAAATTTATATCCTCTTTGTATAAAATAACGTTAAAACACAAAAACTACGTACGCGTGATATTTTCTAGGCCACAGTACCGCAATTTTACGTCCAAAATTTGTTAATAAAACTAAAATATAGGGCGATTGTTTTTTGTTTTTTTACAGAGGAAAAAAACCTTTATTTTACGGAAATTGTTTACAGTGTACTTTGTTCTTATTGAAGTACGAGGTGCGATCAAAAAGTTCGGAGACTGCGCCTATAACAAGCAAAAACCGTACGATATTTAAATCTGGCAGCCATCCCCTTCAAAGTAGTCCCCTTGTGCAGTTCAGGCCGTTTGCGCCGAATGTTCTCCCTCAGACGCCTCAGAACGGTGCAGCAGAACTCAGCGTTGACGGTCTGACCCTGGGGGAGAAATTCACGGTGCACAACCCAGCGAATGTCACAAAAAACGATGCGCGTGCTCTTGGTTGCGCTCCTGACCTGACACGCCTTCTTCGGTCTTGGAGACTGCGGGCTCTTCCACTGCGAATACTGCTGTTTGGTCTCTGGGTCGTAGCCGTAGACCTAACTCTCGTCACCGTTGATGATCCTCGACATTAAGTTTGGGTCATCCCGGGCCTGTTGACAGAGATCCTCGCAGACTTCGACGCCGTGCTGCTTCTGCTCGGGATTCAGGTCCATGGTGAAATCGCAAATGCGCACGTACCAGTCGCCAGTGGTCACAAAAATGTGTGTAACACAGGTGCTGATGTTGATCAAGCGATGTTATTGGAATACTTACGAACGAAAGTTATTGCTTACACCTGCTATGGGCTCCGTGCGGCACCAAAAGAGGGCGCTGTCCACATAGCAACCGCACTTGCATGGGGAGTACGTCGCTGGTATTACGCACTGAGTAGTATAGAAGATGCCGCTTCTGCGACAAATCAGATTTTTTCACTTTTCTCTCTAATTTTGCTGTATATACCCACATCAAATTTTTTAAAACCAAAAATAATCTAAAATCACCCAAATTTAATTCAAAATTTTACTGGGTACCTATACACCAAAATTAGCACAAAATCAATAAAATAAAAAGTGTTTTCCATATCCCACAAGGCATACTATTTTTTTAGGGCGCCGGGCGAAGTGTCTGAAGGCAAAAAAAAACCTCATCTCTACACTCAGTAGAGATGAGGTTTTTTTGTGTTACATAGATCTACTGCGTTACTAACTACTCTTTGCAAGGAGCGCTAGGCCTAGTCTCTAAACTCTCTCGAGCACTTGCGTAGCTAGGAGGCTCATCTATACTTACGTTAAAATCACGCTCATACTCTTTACATATTTCTAATTTAAAGTTGTAAGTTTTGCGATAAGATCTTTTTTTTCTTTCGCTAGAAGCTCGACAACTTTCTTTTCGACCTCATCGTCTATTTCTTTTTGGTGAGAAACGGACTCTTCTCTCGCTTTAGTTTGAGTCCTAATAGCTTCTTTCATTCCGTAAAACTTTTTTAGTTCATCGTTAATCAAAGTAAATTCTTCGTGACTTACATCGCCATCGTCTACGGCCTGAGACACCAATTCATTTATCGAATTTAATTTTGTTTCTGCTACTACTCTAATCTCATCGTGTTTCTTAGCTTTACCTCTAAACTTTTTACTAAATCGTTTTAATACCAAACTTACACCCACGCATCCTATAGCTAATCCTTCTAACACCACGCCTATAGGTATACTAATAACGCCGATAACGCTGACTATGCCTATTGTACCGGATAAAGCTCCTAGACATTCTATAACGGTCTCTGCGTTGGATAAACAGGTAATAATTTTATTATACTTTTTGTGCAACCGTTCTCTCTTATCTCTCTCGTTGGCTATCTCTTTTTGCACTCGTTCGATTTTATTTAACCTAAAGACTGAAGACTCGTTCGTTTCAACGGGCAATTTAGGGTAAACGGATTCTGCGGTCATTTTATAAAGTCTTATATTATTTTAAATTTGTTTTGCACGTATACGAGAATCAAAGCACCGACACCAACCAATAATGTCCACACGTGATCCGCCAACCAACCGACCGTATTGCTCAATAGATTAAACAACCAACTCGCGATACCACCCAAAATACCCGGTAAAGCGGCTAATAACTTACCCCCCAGCTTTTTTAGCAAATTAGCCAAGTTTTTTAAATGATTACTTATCCAATCTTTCACGTTACCTCCGGTAGGCGGAGTAGGCGTCGGAGTAGGAACTGCCGCTGCAGCGCCGCCAGCAAAAGCCAACACCAAATTCTCAACGATTAAACCTATAGCTAAAGCAAACGCGGTCAATACACTTACGACCGTCACACCCTTTTCTCGAAACAGAGTTCTAATCTTTTCCGCTAGCGAGGTAACGCCATCTAGCATTTTATTAAACGTTTCTGTGATGCTAGCCATTTTACTTTTGGATTCTCGTTCATTTTCGAGCGCCGCTGTCATTCTAGCGGATCTTTCATCATTTAGATCTTTTAATCGATTGGTTATTTCTCGTCTCTCTTCTTCGCTCGTTGCTTCAGTTAGTTCAGCTTTGGTTTGATTAATTTCATCATCTAGCCTTCTTAATCGAGCTAAATTTAATTTTAACTCACCTTTGCTAGTTTCTAACGCTTTGCTTACACCAGCAATTTCTCTAAGGTTCTTTAATCCCGTAATTTTAGCCATTACTTTTTCTTTTTCATCTAATACTTGTTTTCGTTCATCTAATGCTGTTCTTCGTTCATCTAATGCTGTTGCTCGTTCATCTAATGCTGTTCTTCGTTTAGCTAGTAATTCTCTCGATCTATCTAATGTTTCTACTCGCCCACTTAATGTATTTACTATTTCATCTAATTCTTTAGCTCGTTCATCTAATTCTTTTTCTCGTTGATTTAATGTATCAAGTAGCGCATCTATTTCATATTCTAATCCAGTAAAATCAACATCTTGTTTTGTCAAATCTACTTCTTCTTCTCTCAATACATCTACGACTAATTCTTTTACGATATTGTTAACATCATCGGCCGCTTTTGGAAGTTCACTCATCTCAATATTTTCGGGTTGTATCTGATTTAATTCTTGTTGTAATCGCATCGTTTTAGTTGCTTTAAAACCAAATTCGTTTCGTAAAAAAAGAGTCGGTTTATATCCAGCTTTGGCAATTCTTGTTTTTAACGTACTTAATTTTACAAACTTTGTAGGATCATTATCAAACGTTAACTTTATGTTTTTGTAGTATTTTCCATCTTTTTCTCTACTAAAATCTTCATATCTTATATTCGCTGGTCTTTCGTAACCTTGACCTTTATAAAAATCATAAAACGATTCTGCGTCACCGACTTTTAAGCGATGTAAAAGTGGATTTAACCTATCCATCGATTCTAACGTTGTATCCGCTTTGGTTGGTGATCTTAGTCGTTGTTCTAGTCTCGATGATAGGTTTTTTGATCTTAGTTGATGTCCTATTTTTTGTTGTTCAAACTCGTTGTCCATATCTTCAAACATTACATCCTGCTCTTTAAAAATTTTATCTAAATGATCGCTAATTTCATCTTCTTTAGATATAGATCCCCCGTGATCAATAACATCTTCATCTTCTTGAGCTATAAGTCTCCGCTCTTTTGAAATTTTAATTTCATCTAGACGAGCGCTAAGTCCCCCGTCATCCATAACATCTTCATCTTCTTGATCTTGTTGATCTTGATCTTGTTGTTCAAATTCATCTATAGGTATATATTCTCCACCTTCAGCCATTTTATAAAGTCGTATATTTTATATTTTACGTATTATTTACCACATTCTGAGGAATTACTCCTTGGCTCACTAACCAAGTCTGAGTAGCTAGAGCGCTACCTACCGTAGCGGTGATTTTAATCGTATCTTCTACGTCTAACTTTCCTAAATCGGCGGGCTTAATGTTCAAAAGTTTTTTACTCAACATAGTATAACCTACGGTCAACAAACTCAACACAGCGCCGTGATAAAGAGTATTTGCAACGTTCTTCGTATCCATTTTACTTGTACAAACATTTTTTTTATTTATTCCATTTCTAATAGTTCTTCAACTTTAGGGGTTGAAGTTGCTATCGTAACTCCTACGTCTCGCTGTGAATCTACGGGTTTACTCTTTTTAAACGCGAGATATCCTAGCGATAAAACAACCAAACCAACTATCGCGTATCCCCAGCTCGGAATGTCTGCCATCGTTAGCGCTGGCGTTTGCTCTTCTTCTATACTTTGCATTTTTTGTATTTGTTCTTTCATCTTTCTGTTACTTGATCCGTCGTTGTCGTTTCTAGACTCATCTTTTATAATACTACTATTATTTGTAATATTACTACTACTATCTACCTGTAAATGTTTAGTCGTGATCAACATAGCCACCAAAGGAGATAAATAAACCCCATAACTGTAATGCACTTCGCAAAGTAAACTGGACAAGCTGCTAGAAATAACGGGGTCTTTTTCTAAGTCGTTGATAAGGGCTTCTTCAGAATCTAAACAAAGTTTATAACCGAATGGTGAAGCCAGCGGTAAAGTCGCGCCTAAAGCTTTTGCGTAAACGGTCAACACGCAACTCCCCAAACTGACTATCATTTCTTTACCGAGCTTGGCTTCGTGTCTTTTATATAGCTTTTCTTGTTTTTCCACAGTCAAGCCCTCTATTTCATTGACGGAGTATTCTTTACCGAAATATTTTTTAGAATCACCGGAAGCAACTACACCCAAAAGTCTATTTTTGGACGTAGTTGCTTCTGGGGTTATCGTGGGTGTAGCAGCTACTGGTTCTTGAGATAACGTGCTTAGAGATTCTATCGACTTGCTCATTTAAAATAGAACTATATTTTTTTATCTTATTTCTACAAGAAATATAATCGTAAGAAAATAAAGACAAGTTGATGGCTATTACTAGTTTTAATAATAGGTCTAGATATTCGATCATATTTTATAGATGACTAGATAATCTATAGTTATCTAACAGTTATCTATCAGTTATCTAACAGTTATCTAACAGTTATCTATCAGTTATCTATCAGTTATCTATAAATCATCTAACAGTTATCTATAAATCATCTAATAGGTATCTAACAGTTATCTAATAGATCAACTGCCAACAGACAGGAGGATCAGTTTTTACTAATAATTTACTAAATGGCACATCTCTTAAAATCTTTTTAATTCTCGATCTTTCTTCTAAAGACACCGCATCATTTTCATCGAGACATTTATCGAAACTAGTTTTATCTTTGCAATAGAACAATACGACAAATGCAGTTTGAGCTCTAAAATCTGTCATTACGCAATTATACTTTTGAGTCATTAACCAACAGTAGTGATTGTCGTGCCTACCGCTAAACGCCAATTTCGTTAAAACGCAAGTGTTTTTCCCGAGATATGCCTTACGATATTTTATGTCTTGTTCCGAGCTACAATCGTCTATCAAAAATAGAACGTGCGATCCTTTAAATCGAGCTCTATAAAATTCTAAAGCTTCGTTGAGGGTCACCTTTTCTACCTCTAAATCGCATAGGTATATCTCGGGGTCTAACCACAACCAACGTCTCTCGCGATAAGTCTTGTTGTTGCTCAACGTAGGACAAATAACTACGATATTTTCAAAGTGATCTTTATATTCAGTTTCTAATAGATCTAAAATATATTTGGTTTTACCCGAATTGGTCCTACCGCATACTAGCGCGCAGTGTGGTGTTTTTGGAAACGTTTTATGCATATTTAATAGTAGAGATTATTTTAAGAGTAACTACCGCTAAATCTTTTAAGTGGCACGGGTTTACTTTTTAAGAGTAACTACCGCTAAATCTTCCATCTTCTAGCACCAACTGACCATCCATCACCAAGAAAACGTAACACGTTAGTCCGCCATCTGACTCAGCCTCTCTTTCTAAATGGAGAGAAATACCGCCACCTACGTCTCCTATTTTCCTGCCAGAACCGTGACTTTTGTTGTCGTCGGTTACCCTCGTATCTAGCCAAAGACCGTAACTAGTGCTTAAATAGGAGCCTAGAGTCATATCGTGTAATTCCAAGTCTTTAGACACGCTGGCACCAAATTCTGTATTAGAGTCGCCGAAAAACTTGGTAATCTCGTCCCAGTGTTGATAACGCTTCATGCCCTGACTATACAATTGATTCGGCTTACCCTCTATCGTAACGTCTACTTTTTCGATCTTTGGATTATAAAAAATTCGAGGATCTTTTTCGCCCGATTCTTTAAATAAAAGAAGTATACCTTTGAGACTTCTAATGGCTTGATTGAGATTAATGTTCCAAGTAGTATCGGACTTGTTTAGCGTTAAAACCGTATATCTTTGAACTTTTTCGTATAGAAAATGAGTTTTACCTCGATATTTTTGTCTGATATTATCGGCCAATGTTTTATTGGTCACCGTTTCAAACTCGAGATCTAACCCCGAAATTTTATACTTTGCGTTGTTATCGGTAGATTTTACTACGCTAGCGTGATCGTTAAATGTAAATTCATAAGTTAGTCTGTCTTTGAGCGTCGATGGACTAAAAGGCTGATGATCCGTAAGCATTTCAAAATCTAGAGGAATGTAATATCGATTACCGTAAGCGTCGGCAATCGCTTTGTCTTTTCCACCATTCTCGCCAGCAACCCCACTGCTAGCGCCAATTCTGAGTTTCGTGATGTTGCTATCTTCGAGTCCTCGATACGCATCGTTCGCGCTGGCTGGTCGCCACAAGTCTTTATACGCGTTATATACATCGGCATCCGTAAACGCTACGAAATCTTTACCTTCTAGTTTGATTCTTACGCCGCTAATTAAATTTCGTGCGACGTTATAATATAGAGTTCTTGCATCGTCTTCGCCAGTGCCTTCAGATTCTAAGTCTATATTAAAAGCTAATCGTACAGTACCAGGTACGACTACATCGTCTTGACTCAACATAGGAAATTCAACGATCAACAGACTGCCAGCCGACGCGGTACTAGGATTATGAGTAAGAACCATCGATTGTCTCAACCCCTTTAACGCTCTAGGATTTTTTAAACTTCTGTGTGGATTCAGTTTGCTTCCATAAATTGCGTTCATTTTACTTAACGAAACAAAAAAATAAAAAGCTTTTTTTACTTAACGAAACAAACTTAAACTTTTAGACAAACTTTTAAATAAACTTAAACTTTTAGACAAACTTAAACTTTTAAATAAACTTATAAACTAAATAACCTAAAACAAAAGCAAAAACTTTTAAATAAACTTATAAACTAAAAATCCTAAAACAGCAGTGCCTCCTAAGATAAATGCAATTTCACCATCTTTTTGATCTTCGCTGGGTACGTAAAAGTCTGACAATACAGGTTCGCGAGGTAATCTCAACTCGTCGTTGGTTACTTCGTTATATTCTCTCAACGCCTCATCTACGTTTTTAAATGTTTTTTGAGCCCTGGCTTCTTTATGTAGTCGATCGTTTAGATAATCCAGAACTTTGGTTCTTTGTTCTACCCACTCTTGTTTAGCTTGAGTTAATCTTTCTAAAGCGAGGTCGTGTCGTTTACGTTCTTCATCCGCACCGCTTTTTCCTATCTTAGAAAAGGCGAAGCTCGTTCCGCTAAATGCCACAGCGCTTATTATAGCTCCAGCACCCATAATCAAAAGACTCACCATTTTTAATAAGTCGTTAAAATAAAATGGAAACAAAATTAAGTAAAATATTTTACAGTCCTAGAGGATATTGGAAAGGTGCAGGCGCTATAAAAAAATTATCGTTAAAAGCCAACGTACCCGAGCCAGACGTTAGAAATTGGTTGAGAAAACAAGCCATGTGGCAAATTTATTTACCAGCCCCCAGTACTATACCGAGACCTACGAGTCTCGGTAAGGTTATAGGGAGGCCCAATGAAATGCATCAAGCGGATCTGTTGTATCTACCTCACGATGTAGTTAGGCGAAAAAGATATAAATACGCGTTGACGATCGTCGATGTGGCCACTCGATATAAAGAAGCTGAACCCTTGACGAATAAAACGAGTACTCAAGTTGTAGAGGCGATAAAAAAGATTTACAAAAGATCGCCCTTGTCTTGGCCTCTCACGATAAAAGTAGACCCCGGTACAGAATTTATGGCTGAATTTAATACTTTGATGCGGACTCGCAACGTCGTAGTACAGAAAGGCGAGGTTGGTAATCATAGAGCTCAAGGTATAGTAGAAAGATTTAATCGTACTTTAGCCGAAAGATTATTCGGTCATCAATACGCTCAAGAAATGTTAGAGCCTACCGAGCGTAGCCGAGAGTGGGTAAAAAGATTACCCGAGGTCGTAGCTGCGTTAAACAACGAAGAAACTAGATTGATATCGACTATGAAAGGTAAACCGTTAACTCCTAGAGCGGCTATGTCTCAGTTAGAAATAAAGCAATTGAGTTCCTCGGGGCTCAAGAGCCCCGAAGTCGCGCTAAGCGTAAATGACGATATCGTTAGATATCTTTACGCTCCTGGAGAGCTCGAAAAAGACGTTAGAAGAAGAGCTACCGATCCTATTTGGAGCTTAGAAATGTATACGATTAGAAGGAGAACGACAAATCCCGGACAGCCCGCGTTGTACTGGTTGACTAACGGTCCCAAGAGATCGTTCGTTAAGAAAGAATTAATGGTCGTTCCGTCAGATACTGAGTTACCACCTTCTTCAGCGACGTAGAATATCGTAAGCTAGATACCCAACCCCAGCAGCGGCCATTAAACCAACGACTAAAGCCGTTTTTTCTTGTTCGTGCGAGTCTGGCGGTGGGTCTAAATTTTCTAAATCGTCTAAGGTTACTGTACGCCTCTTTTTTACAGATGGTGGGGTTGGTGCAGGTGTAGCTTCGACAATAGGGAGTAGCTTTGGAGGTGGTGGTGGGGGTACTTGCGTAGCTACGACCTCTGAGATTGGGGTTGGCGGTGGGGGTGATGTAGGTGGTGTTGGCTCTGACTCTGGCGTTGGTGAGGGTGGCGTAGCTACGACGTCTGAGTTCAAGTTGATATTTAATCCTATCGGCGCGCCGGGCGTAGCTATCTGTATATTATTATTATAACCTCGATGAATACTGACTAAAAGCTCCATATTTGATGGAATCAAGTATAATCCTGGGCCAATCACAAAGTTTAACGAGCTTCTAGCGTACTGTAAAGAATCTTGAAATCTGGTTATAGAAGATTCCAAGTCCGTAGGGCTATTTATAACGCCTTCTACTATATTTTCAAATTGTCTTTGGGCATCTAATCCGGTACCCGCGGTTAGTATACTCGTTTTTGCTTGGGCTTGCGCGCCGAGTATGGCGTACACGTACGTTCTAATGCTTTCGTTTATTTGTTCTATACCAACGTCGGTAAACGAGCTCTTCTGGAGTATAAACTTTCTAAAACCGAGTCGTACAACGTCTACGGATTGTCTGATATACATGACGGTGTACTTGCCGTACTTATACGTATTGTCCGGCGTGGTAAAACCCATGGTGTAACCACCACCAGGTTGTGGATCTAAGTCTTCCTCATCATCGTGTACATAATCTATACCGGGTACCGGTAAATATTTATGCGAGCCTCTATCGTAATAGTACGCCGTACCTAGACCCGCTGATGCTAAGTCTACGGTCTGTTTAAAACTCAAGTTTGGATCGACTCGAAAGCGTTGAACGACGTTGGTATAAGCACCGTGATCGATGCTATTGTTTAGATCGTCGAATGCGTCGTCGTTTGGAATTGGGCATTTTAGAAAGTATAGTATCTTTCTGATCGTAAAATATACGTGAAACTTGAATAAATCCGATATTACGGGGTTTTTGTGTAGTAACGATTCTAGTCCTACGCCGCAACCATAAGTCGCGCAACAAAATGCAAAGTTGAGTTGATTTTGATAAAACGTCATGGGGTCTGATGCATAACGTTCGACCACTTCGTCGCTCTTCACGTCGGACATTTTATAAGCGCTAAATATATCCGTTAAATTAGAGATAAAACTCGCGTTCGTGTTGGCGTTTACGATGATGTCAAGTTGATTCAAGCGCATGTTCAACGGGGTTATCGCTTCGCTCTGGGTTATCGCTTCGTACTTGTCGGGGTCGTCTTGGCCTCTAACTAGATTCACGATATCTAGAGCATTCGTTATCGTTCGATTATTATCGTCTAAAAATTTCATAAGTGGAGCGAATTTCATTTTATTTTTAATAAACCAAATATTTTTTAAGCTTTTGTAAGCTTTAATAAAATGGAATCGCACGTTTTTGAAATGTTTGATAACGAACGAACGTTTAGACTGTCAAAACCTATAGATAACTCTAAGGGAGATTACAGTATGAGTTTAACCAGCGCGATAGTAACCGCGGGTTTCTACAACATGGCTAGTAATAGCGAAATTCTCTATTTTATACATCAAATCGATCCAAACACTGGTAAAGAAACGGGTAGAACGGATGGTAAAATTGATATTCCTGCTGGATATTACGATATAGATTGGATCGAAGGCCGACTCAGTAAATTAGTTTGGTTAGAAGTCTCTATAGATAAACTTAATAAAAAAATATCTTTAAATGTAACGGAAGAAAATAACGTTCTACGCTTTGATAAAAACATTAAACAATTGTTGGGGATAACGGTCAAAAACTTAGTTTTTGGCGTAGATTATGTAGGGCATTATAATACAATGCCTGTCGATACAATTTTTTTACATTGCGATCAGTTATCTACGTCTAATAATTTTTATAACGGAAAGAGCACGCACTTGCTAGACGTTATACCGATAACGAAAAGAGACGATACGCTCGTAGAGCGTGCAAGATTAACCGCTCGTAGACTCGTGGGTGATAAGATAAACCAACTTAGCTTTAGCATCAGAGACCGAGACGGCGATTTAATCAATAATCGAGGAAAAAAGATTAGTTTTAACTTGACGATAGGTAAATTTTAAGCGATTTTTGAAGATTTTTTAGCTTAAATAAAATGGAATCGCACGTTTTTGAAATGACTGATAACGAACAAACGTTTAGATTGTCAAAACCTATAGATAACTCTAAGGGAAATTACTGCATGAGTTTAAACAACGCGATATTTAACGTCGGTTTTTTTAATATAGCTCAACGTATGACTATAAGATGGGAAATAGTTACAGGCACTAGGTCAACTAACGGCGAAATGGTAATTCCAGCTGGAAATTATACTATCGATGAGTTACTAGTTGAATTTAATAAATTAACTTTGATTACAGTTTTCGTAGACAAGATTAATAAAAAGATTATTTTTAATCTCGGTACGATATCGACAAATCAATATCTTCATATTACTTTCGATTCATATGCTCGAAAAGTGTTGGGTCTACCCTTTAATTGGAGCCCTTTGAGTGATGGTGAACTTGTAGGGCATTATAATATAAATTATGTGAATACAATTTTTTTACATTGCAATCAGTTATCTACGTCTAATAATTTCTATAACGGAAAGAGCACGCACTTGCTAGACGTTATACCGATTGTATATAGTGAGGCTTATTCGAATGTAATAGCGACTGTACAGAATAAAAGAAAAACTGTCATACCTCTAATTAGGAGTAAAATACCCGAACTGAGTTTTTCTTTCAGAGACTGCGATGGCGAGTTAATCGAGAATAACCATAAGAAATTTATTTTTCGAGTAGATATTTATCGATCGTCTTGTTCTGGCTAGAACTGGTCTGTCGATAATTTTATTTTCAAAAGACATCGTTATACGCTAGTACAAACGATTCTGTCGATAATTTTATTTTCAAAAGACATCGTTATACGCTATAGCTAAATCCGATCTGCCTATCTGGCGCATGATGCGCCGAAATATAGTATTTATATCGTCGTAACCTCTGTGGTCTGAATAAAATTTATAACAGGCCATAAAAGCTTTTTCGGTCGTTTTTTTATAATCGGCATCTATTTGTTCTACGCAATTATAGTTCATTCCGGCGTATGTACAAAATTGTCTCCAATCTATACCTAATTCATCGGCTAGTTTCGTTAAAGTATCCATTATACCTCGTTTATCTTTACTTATTAAATAAGTCGGTGTCAACGGACCCATATAGCCAGCGTCGTCAGATACGTTGATATTTCTAGATCTAGTTTCGAAGAATTTCAGCTTGTAAGTATATAGAGTTAGTCCGGAGCTGATCAAGATCTTCTTGAGATCTTGTTTATAGTCTTTATCGAAACACGCCTTGAGATACCAAATATACGTTATCATTCTAACTTTTGTATAATGATTATACTTAGACGACTCGATGTACTTTAAGAATTCTACATTTATCATAAAGATTGCGATCCGAGCAAACCCAACTCGTATAATCGCTGTTGTAGCAATTTCGTTCAACATGAAAAAAATATTCTCTTCATGATCGGTTATAACGTCTGGCATTTTTATATTCTCGTCGTACAATCTACATTTATTAGCTACATCCACAAAAATATCGTAATACTTATCCTTTACTTTTAAGGACGTAGCAAAAAATCCAGTATTGAAATCTATCGTAGTTGGCTCGACGTTTAACAACTTGCGCATGATTTATTAGATGATCTATTATATAATTATTTTTTAATTTTTTCGTCAAGGGGGGTTGTAGACTAAAGGCTAAAACGATAACCGTAAGCCAGAGTGTCTATACCATTAGGTAAAATATATCTCTTCGTATCTAAAGGATTTAACGATTGCTTGACCTGAGCCTCCGTGTATATCATGTGACGCTCAGTTCCAAAACGAATCATCTTGTTTGAATAGCATTCGTTCGATAAAACGCATCGCTTATACTTTTCGTAAGATAGATCGTTGTTTATAACCACTCGGTTTACGCCTTTGGCCTTCTTTATAATATCGTGTTCCCCGTATAAAATCGAGTACATCTTCGATCTGATGCAAGTAGCTTCGCTTATGACTTTTCCTCCGCATTCGTCTTTAAATTTGCCGATGACTTTCTTGTTTGTATCGTCGTATAAAAAGTGGTCTTTCTCGTAGTTGCTAAAATCGTACGAGTCTTTGTCTTTTTCTAGATTCCGATAAACGTCTTTCGTATAGATAATCAAAAGCAGCGAGTCCGTGTCTGTATACATCAATCTTACTTTATCGCCATACGTCTTTTTTAATTGGTTGTAATAAAAGTCGTACATTAGATTCTTCGACAGGTCTAAGATACTAACGCCGCAGTAAATCGGTTTATTTAAATACGTTTTCTTTTTGTACGATTCCACGAATGAGAGACTGCATTCTTTAAACGCCGTAGTAGACTTGTAACAAGGTTTAGAAACCATCTCTTTGTATTCTTTTACTTGATCGTTTCTAAGTAACGCACCATCTATTCTATTTCTGACATTTTCCATCGTTTTGCCGAATACGGAATTATTCATTAATTTGAAAAAGTCTTTTTCAAAATCTGACTTTGCTTTCGTTCTGAGTTGGGTGTTTTTATCGATGTACGATTTCATCCAAGGTTTTTGTTTAAATTGTAACGCCCGATGTACTGTAGTTAGTTTTAGGCCCAATTTCAAACACTGTTTCAAATTGACGTAGTGCAATACATATTTTTCTTTTCTATACAGCGTACCGGTTAATTTTTTTACCTTAGCGCCATCTCCTATATCACTCGCCAACTCTCGTTGATACTCGGATAACCATTCTTCAGGTATGATTATATTATCGGCGGCTAAAGGATAATCGTTGTGTAGATCGTGTAGTTCGGCTGGATATTCTAGGTCAACTTCGAACATATATCCCGTTGGAGCCTTATCTTTTAACGCCATGATGCGATCGTGGGTAAATTGTTTCGTACTGACCCATTTAAATCCTCCGTAAGGTAGCGGTCGACTCATGGCCCATCCGTAGAGGTTGTTGGCGTCTAGATAGAGAATATACGAATCGGGTTTATCTTGATCGTAAGAAGCTAGGTACTTATTGTTGGCCTTGGCATAGCGACATGAGCCGACGCTCGATATTCCTCCTCTTTTTGCTTTTTCAAAAAATAGATGTTTATCTATATCCGTCAAGAGCTCTAATTCTATTTTAGTATGTCTTAATAAAGCGTCCCAACTTAATCCCGGTGCTGTGAAGTAGTTGGCTGGATCCAACTTGTAATTCGTTCTACACATTTGCCTAAAATTCTCGAATACGCCGGCTAGTAATAGAGTATCCGCGGTTACGTACAAGTCGTGGTATTCGCCCATGTTTTTTATGTTAAAGGTCTGCCATACTAGTTGCGCGCGCGAGTATTCTTTGTCCGTTATATGTTTATCTTTTAACGCGCTGAAAAAATGGTGTTTAGCTGGCAAACTAGTTTCGCTAAATCGTTCAAAGCTGTCCATATACTCGTACGGATATACACCCTTTTGTAATAAGAGATCTGCGTTTTCTTCGCCATAACGTTTCAGGAGTAGCCTAAAAGCGTCTCTCGGGCAAGACATTACCAATTTGTCGAGACCGCTAGACATAAAATGAAACGAGTCGATAAATCTATATTGACCGATCGAAAATGAAATGTATTTTTCTGAATTTTTGGGTATACACCAGATATCTCGTTGATACTTGGAAATACCCTGCATGATCAAGTGCGCGTCATAGTTTTCTAAGTTGTGAAATACGACCGGTATTTTCGTTTCGCCGGGTTTTACTCGTAATTTAAGATTACAGTAAGCGTGCGCGGCTCCTCTGTACTTGCCGGTAGTGTGACAATGATCTCTTACTTTTCGAAATTTGTTAATTTTCTTTTGGCAGAACATACATGTTTTCTCGACGTATCCCTTTTCGTTTTCGTACGTGTATTCTTCAAGTTCTTCTTTGCTTTTAGGTTCTACGGGTTTGCAGCACAGGCAATTACACGAGTAATTTGGATAAATTGGTTTTTCGCAAATCCAGCACTCGTTAGAGTTTAGGTGTATCTTTTCTTCTTTTAGCGTATATATTATCGGCTTAATTCGAGCTAGTAAGTCATTAATTTTAGGTTCGAGTTCTTGCAACGAGGTTATAAAATTGTCTATAGCGCGTTCACCTCTATAAGTCTTTCGCTTGATTCGTCGGCCATCGCATCTCACTACAACGTAAGAATAACCGCAGGCTTTATGTTCGTGAGTTTTACTCGACGGCTCCTTTGTTTTTTCTAATACAGATTCAAAATCGGCGTATATGACGTAGGGTGCGTCTTGTAAATTCTTAAAGTTTTTAAACTTGAGAATGCTTTTGTCCAAGTATTTGTTCGCATTTTTATGCAGCATTTTAACGGTAGATAAAGCAGAGTCTATTCCTTCGCAATCTTTTATGTGTGTGTTCAGCTTCTCTTTCGAACTAAAATGCGTTAAACATCTTAAGCAAAACAGTTTACGATGTTGACTATTGGTAACGCCAAATAAGAATCTAGGTAAGTCACTTATCCAACAATAATGACCGTCATATAATAGCAAACTGATAGTTTCCGTATCGTATGGTCTTTTAGATAAATATAGCGGATATATCAAGCCCCTTTTATCTTGCGGATAGGTTTTATTTTTGCAGTCTGTGTCATATCCCAACACGTTTATACTTATATCGTTTTGCCTTTCTATTCTCGCTACCTGATTTATGGGTGTGGGGAAGTCTATGTTGGTGAAGTTTAATCCGTCATCGGTTTTATAATTAGAAGCTCTGTTTTTTTGCCAAGTATACAACGGGTTGGTTTCTATTTGGTTTTTAACTTTATCGGTATATATACCTAGGGCGGCTCTTAAACACCATCTTATACACTCTTGATCTTCATTTTTGATGTTGACGGTTGCGTGTTTGTTATCTATATACTCGGGTAGTTTTACGTAAGAAGCGCCTACCAGAGGGTTAACTCTGTTTATGTTAATGTAAAACGCGACTATTTTATCTATAGTCCAACCACTTCCTTCATTCGTATATTTATCTATCTGAGATAATATCGTTTCGTATTGCTGCCTGATAGTCGTAGCTATCTCGCTCTTGTTTAAGACTCGATTTTGATAACTAAAATGAGTAGCGGTTGATTTTGTAGTCTCAACACCTGATTTTTTTACATACTTTATTTTCATGGCGATCTGTAGTTTCATCGTTTTTATTTGTATTAATTCAGCGACGATTTTGTTTTTTATCATCGACGTATGGGTGTTGTAAAATTGCTCCGGATCGTCGGTAAACAGAATCAGAATCAGTTCCAAATTTCGATAACTGTTTTCAAATCTTCTAGTCTCTCGAAAGTCTGCTTCTCGAAAAGTATTTTTCTCCTTAAATCCTAGTATAGCTTCGATGTAATCTTTTTTTATCGCTCGACCATTTCTACCCGTTGATACGACTCGTAAATTTTTATCGCGCACGAGTTGCGCTAACGAAGCTTTAGATCGTATTCTCAAATTTTTATACTTCCCTTCTTCTCTTTTTATAGCTAGAATATAATCTCGCCTGATATACGTATTACGGCGTCCTGTTGGCGATCCTAAAGATAATTTATACTTATAGATATATCTTTTTAAAGATTTTTTGTTCCATCTATTGTATCCTCGAATCATGGGTTGTGTTTCCATCTTTTATAATGGCAATATAATATTTTTTTTTAAATAAAAATTTATTTAATTTTTTTTGGCGTGCTACAAATCCGACTATTTCGCCCGGGCGCCCTAAAAAAATAGTATGCCTTGTGGGATATGGAAAACACTTTTTATTTTATTGATTTTGTGCTAATTTTGGTGTATAGGTACCCAGTAAAATTTTGAATTAAATTTGGGTGATTTTAGATTATTTTTGGTTTAAAAAAATTTGATGTGGGTATATACAGCAAAATTAGAGAGAAAAGTGAAAAAATCTGATTTGTCGCAGAAGCGGCATCTTCTATACTACTCACTGTGCTCCTCGTTCATTACTCGTATTCCAGTGGGATTGCTTTGTCTGTTTGCCGACTCTCGATAAGTGCGTTTTCAATAAGAATATCATTGCGGGAACCAGACACTTAAATTGAAGTCAGGTAAGATGGCGTCGATATTGACCCCCCAACTCGCCTTTTCTTTGCGCTGAGGGGGTAGTTGTGCATGGAGCCCATATGCACATTATACTGTGCTGCGCTCCGTTTGTTGGCAACAGGAACAGTCTCGAAACTTTTTGATCGCACCTCGTGCATGGCTTATCAGGTATGTAAAAACAAAAAAGAGTTGTTTTTCTTTACGCTCCACAGTACCCGAGTCGGCTAATATACCAACCTATCACTGTTGTGAAGTGAACAAACGGATCTTCTTCTGGCATCACGCCGAAGGCAAGGAACCAGACTGGGAAGTCCCCAGTGTTGACGAAATCGCCAATGGGACCATGAAGCCGGTTGGTTTCACAGTTGCAGAGTACAATGGCCTTCACCAGGTACATACATGTATATATATATATCACTCCCTCGTCTTCTCGTCAAAGAAGGGATTAGGGGCGATTTACTTTGATTCAGAAATTTAATATTAATTTTCAATTTGGTATTTATTTGTGACCTGTCATCACAAAATGAGCAGAAGGTCGCACGAAGGCTTTGTGAGTTACAAGCAGAAATAATTTTTCACTGAAAAGTAAATTTTAGATTTGGGGATTTATTTAAATATTTCATTTCAAAATGTTAAACTGAAGCCAACCTCGATTTTTGTTTGTTTTCGGGGGAAGGGATTACCGGTATTTTGTTAAAATGCGGTTAGGCCTATAGTGTGCACATGTTACAAACTTGAGATCCATTTTCTCAAACCAAGGGGCCTGAAAACTATAAAAGATTTAAATGCTCTAACAACGTCAAGAAGCTGTTATAACGGGCCCACAAAAAAGCTACGGTAAAACACAATACTAAAGAATAGTTTATTGGATGTATTTCAGGAAATACAATAATGTCACTTTTCAACTTTTGCTACTTTCCATCTGTTTCGCGGTGCCAGGTCACAATTGTATTATCACCTTGGCCATAAAGCCTAGGAAGGCTCATTTACGCTGAAAGGTATAAGATTTTGTCCACCAGAAATGTTTGAAAACATGGGACTGGTTCCCACGAAATGAGTCTTAAGGTTGTGACATTTAAGACTCATTTCGACTTAAGACTTAAGATCGTGCATTTGAGAGAGCATATTTGGTTTAATATGCCACTTAATTATGATATTCTGATAAAATGGATATTATGTGGTTGAAAACCTTAACGGTTGCTATTGATTTCTACACATAAAATGCGGTGTAGGCTACATGATTGGTCATTGTTGCAATTTTCAGAAATGGACGGATTTGGGGTTAGTATCTTATAGGAAATATCGTTCCACTGACCTGTTCAATGTTTTGCGTTGTTGGATGGCGAAAAAACTAAAGAAAAACGGTGCTCGTTTTCAACCGTAGGGCAGATGATAGCCTATAGTCAAGGCGCGCGTGGCTACCTGGACGCGTGACGCGCCCCGAATGCCTGCATGTCCGGTGCGCGCCACTCGTCCGGGTATCCACGCGCGCCTTGACTAAAGGCTACATGGCAGTTCTCCAACGATTTCCAGCTGGAAATCGTTTGAAAACGACATTAATTTCCACTTTTCTTGACAACGTCAGCACACCTGGTGACATCATTTCACAGGAGATTGAGACTACTATTAACTTGCAGTCTAGTAAGATATTTTGTAATTATTCAGTAAAACAAATTGGAGGATTACCAATCGTGTACACTACATTAACGAGCCTGTATCTCCAAAGTAGCTCTACTAGAAAGTCTTGAATCATTTTGGTTGGGCCTCAGAAGTTGTTTCACCACCAGAGACCAAATTCTGATCGATTTTGTTTGCAGGACGTTTTTGAAAACACCGCCGACATGGCCCATCTGGACTACATCCATGCTCCGTACGTTAAAACTTAAAGTACAGAATCTGGTACCTTTATATTTGCATGATATCGTCATCGTGGCTCTTTTTCTTCATTAATACGGGGTTACAATAGTAAGCATTCTTGGGTTTCTGGCTGATCCCACACATTCTCCCCCCAAACACAAGGAGTGCGGGTCCTATCAGCTATTTCATTATTTACTGTAGTTGAGGAAATGTCATGTTTCAGTCAAAAAGTTGTATCCGCATTGAGTGATCCCCACAATGTCGCTTCCCTTGTATCGTAAAATTGGGCGTGATCCCTAGCTATACGGCATTATGGGATATGACTTCTGACTAGCGCCACCGACCCCCGAACAAAGACACTGACAATTTGGAAGACGGCCAACATAGCTCAGTTGGTGGAGCGCTGGTGCGGTATTCCGTATTATTTTGTTCACTTTGAAAATGTTTACAAATATATTAAGTTGATTTTGAATACCCGATGCACTTGCAACCTCTACTTTTATAGATATTCCCTGCTGATTGCAATCTCTTTTTCTCTGGTATAGGCCTCACCGTACTTGAAATTTATCATTAATATTATGGATGTTTCATTATTGAGATCCATTTATAATATATTAAAAACAGAGTGCTATAAACTTGAACGCCGCTTGAATGTCCACGTTGTACATCCTTTTGGACCATACAATGTGCCGGATAGTACATATTCTCGCAAAATCTCCCGATATTTTGAAGTCGCCTTGTAAAAGTGCACCGGCGAAAACTATGCGTCGCGTTCCTGAAATCAGGCAAAGCGTATAGCATACTTATACATGAACATGCGTATCAAACCTTCTATCACAATGTGTACTGTGCTTCTTTGTGATTGGTTTGTTTTTTGTTTTAATTGGCATCCACTCCCCTGACTCATAGGCGCGGCTTCACAGGCCGGAGTACATTTGAGGAAGTCGGATGGGCACCAGACCCTACCCGGAAGCACGTGGCTACAATGTACGTCAAGAACAAGCCGGCCAAGCTCTTCGGGTTTATTCCCCTACCAAGCACTACAACCTATCCCACACAGGTTAGTTGACTCACTACCGACGCTGCAACGGCCATGCAGTGCCGTTGTAGTATGAATATCCGTCTCCATGAAAAGCCGACTTCGTGGTTCTACTGCGCATGCCTAAGTGGAGATAAATGGACAGTGACCGGTCACGTGAGAGGGTTTAACCAATAATATGGAAGAAAAGCCAACATTTCATGGGAGTCGGATATTCATATGACACCGTCTCCATGGAGCGTACAGTCTCGTGACTTCACTGTCTCTTTTATCACTTTTCTAGGGCAGTTCATTTGCGAATAATTAAATATTCGATTGTTCGAAACTGGGTTTGACCGAATATTCGAAATTTCCCTACTCGCAGATCACGTTTTTCACGCGCCTGCTGCAACTAAATGCCGCGCCGGTAAAAAGCCGGTGTTTTACGCGCGGCGATCGATATTATGGACCGCCCGATCGCCATTTTGTTGCATTGTTGTATCAAGATCATTACGAGTAACTATAACGTTCTGATAACAAGAAACCAAACTCCAGCCTTCGTATTTGCCGTAATTATTTTTCGAAGTGTCAAGGGATTTACGGACGGGAACAATAAAACTATCAACAAAACGTTACCGCCGACAAAAAAAAGCGGCATTTGACAATGCTAAGCGCCGTAATTTGTCTATTAAAATAGCATCAGAGTTGCGTCTGTACGTGCATAGGCCTATATATTTTTTCTCGAATATTCGAACCGGCAAAAGGTATTCGAATATTCGGTTGACGATCGAATATTGGAATATTCGCTATGTTCGGGACAGCCCTGCACTTTTCATGTGAATCTGTGAAAAACATTGCTACATTATTTTGGACAAGAGGTGGCTTTTATGTAGAGCTGGAGCATACATCTGTCCATGTGCATTGGGATATTTATAATTATCTTTCGGATTCCGTGTGTCTTTTTTTCTCAACTGTTGCAGCCCTATACGTTGTCGTGAAATTATTGAAAGTACGGTTAGCTTTTAAGCTAATACTGACCACGGTTTCAAAGTTGCTATTTGCAAAATCACTCTAGTAATGAGACGGGCGCAATCGGAGTTGTCGGCATGGTAAATATATGCCCAAGGTTCGTTATCTCCGGCCCATAGTGTCCGGAGACCCATATCCACAGACCCCATATTAAGCCTATTATGTCCTACCCATTGTGTCCATGAACAATTTTATTGGGCAGGCGGACATAATGGTCGTAACAAACGTTACGTAAATATAGCCTATTATATTTGCAAACATAAGGGGAAAAGCGGTAAGGAGCAGTCACGGCCGAACAAAAACAATAATAGTAGAGAGGATGAGATTTGAAACGTGTAAGTGTACTTCCCGTATACGTACGAAACAAACTAATTTTGTTTCAGGAAGGTAGGCTGAACGTATAATTATACATGGTAAATTGCATCTAGAACAGTATGTTCGATGTTTTGCCGAAATTCGATATATATATATCCGAGAGAGTACCTGCAGGTCCGTGACCCCCATATCTCCCCAATAAAGCAGAATTTACATAACTTTTCCCAATAAAGTTTAATGAATAACTCATAATTTTGCACGGGTATGTATATCGTATTCACCGGGAATGTTTAATGTGTATGACGTCATCAGCTTGAGTAGTTTGGTCCTTCCTCTGCAGCCTAAACGTTTAGGCGAATATGTGAAATCGATGATACAAGTAATTACGTATGCATAGATCTCTGCAGTTCCCAGAAATTGCTAACGTCGTGCGCCAAAAATCTTGTTCACGCACAACTTACAAAATCTCAACCTCTCTATTGACACAAAAATCGCTTGAACACTGCGCTGTATTTACAAAGATATAACTGGAATGCTTTCTTTCCACATTAGATTGGCCCGTGCTTTTCCCCACATTGAAATCAACAAACGTACAATCGGTCGGTTGGTATTCGTCCTATCGACCACGCCAATTGGGCCAATGAGACAACGAATGGTGATCACCGGGTTCTGCGAGGGAAATCCATTCTCCTTCTACATGGGCAAGAGGCTTCTACATGAGCTGTTTTACCAGGTCAGTAGCTCGGGCTGGTCTCTATACAGACAGAAATTTCTGAAATAATTGAACAACACTATGAAACCCTTCATTGTGATTTTCTATTAAAATGGACAGGGGGAGTTTGCGGATGCGATTTTAACAATGCATATTTAAAATCACACCCAGAGCCCAGAATCACAACGAATATGTTTCAATGTCACAGTGTACTCTATGTCAGTGGGGACAATAGTTCCAGCTTCAGAAGTACATCTCTATGGTCCGACGTCCCATTGGTCCGACGTCCCATTGGTCCGACGTCCCATTGGTCCGACGTCCCATTGGTCCGACGTCCCATTGGTCCGACGTCCCATTGGTCCGACGTCCCATTGGTCCGACGTCCCATTGGTCCGACGTCCCATTGGTCCGACGTCCCATTGGTCCGATGAAACATAATATTGTATAGTTCCACTGGTTCGGGTTGACTGACATGCCGAGGACAATGTTGTCTGGGTCTATCGTGCCTGACTACAATGTGGTGCACAGATATGGGTAATCAGATGACGTTCATTTATTCGATCTTAATTGTTATTTGTTAACAGTGATTTCAAATGACTTGCATTCCTGTTCAAAACAAAAATTCAGATGACGTTCATTTATTCGATATTAATTGCTATTTGCTAATGTCTTCTCTCAAAAATTGTGAATATGGTATCATGTTAATGATAACCTCTGATTAACAGATTCGAATAATATTCCAAGCTAACTGACATTCCATGTATGTGCATTCCAACACTATCGATTCATTGTGGGGTTCTGATTATTGTGGAGATAACAAAAAGTTGTTTGCAGTGACTATGTGTATTTGTTCATTATTTTTTACTGCGAATGGGACGTAGGACCAATGGGACGTAGGAATATAGGGGGCGTAGGACCAATGTGACGTAGGACCAATGGGACGTAGGGCTATTAGCCTTTTAGAGGTATGGCGGACACAATAGGAGGGCGCTATTTGATTTGGGTATACCTTTTGTATGGCACAAAAGGTATACCCAAATAAAATAGCGCCCTCCTATTGGGGGGGGGGGGGGGGTGGCGGTGGGTGGGGGGGGGGGTTGACCAGGGACAAGCAATTGTACCCCCCCCCCCCCCCCCGCCCCCGATCTCTTACAGGGTCTATTTACCCTCTCCTTGAATATTTTCACTCCTCTTATTTTCTTTTTTTCTTCCTCTGAGTTTTGATCGTGGAGGGTTTGGACCACCTACGTTCCCACGCCACTGGTTGTGATTGTCTTTCAGACTTTAATTATTCTGCGTTTGCCGCTGTCACACAGCTGTTCTCGAAAAGCACCGACTCGCCACAATCGGTGAAAGTTTGGATAATCAGGACATTAGAGGGCGCGGCGCGCGCATTTTTTTTTCGTAGGCGGGTGAAGCAATAATCATGAATAATTCAGTAGTTTTGATGAGAAAGTTATGTTTATTCATTATAATAGAACAGAACGTCACAGCATTGTTATTATTTAGTCAACTAGTTACTTTAATCATTTTAAAGAACGGCTCTTGTCGAGCTGCTGTAGACTAGTCTAGTGGATAGTGGGATGGGCTAGGGATCAAAAGGTCCCTATTTCGAATCCATCTGTACCAATTTTTCGTTACTGTGATATCTTTGGGATATTTTTAATTTAGAGGGAAAAGAGACCGAGAACCTCAGTGCGAGCTGAGTGATCAATGCAATTACTGAGTTATTAACGACATTGCTTCACCCGCCTACGGAAAAACATTCGCGCACGGCGCGGCGCTGTCTTAAAAAAAGTTTATCATAATTATGTATATACAAAACAGCTGTGGGGGAAAAAAAGCGACCAACAGTAACCAAACTACATTAAAATTACCTAAAGACTATATATAAATTATTAACACAGTGATTTTGTTTTATAACCTACTGAGACCATGCCTAGAGGAAATGACCAGTGTATCATAGACACATCCAGAGTGATAACAATGTTACCGGTAGTGCTCTATTCATATTCCCATAAATGCAGTATATGCAGTTATGAACATTTTAAAGCTGTTAGAACAGCGGAATATATATCCGGTATTTTAATATAAAACCCTAATTAGCATAAACATGTCGTATACCTGCCAGGTTTATGCTAATTAATACTACCCGCTACCGGTCCATATAATCGATGTCAGAAAGGGGGTGCCTGGAACCAGTCTAATAACCTATAGTTTACTGTTCTTCCACAGATTGAGGGCGACATACCGATGTTCGCCAACAAGACGTATATTCGCAACGCGATACTGGTGAAAGAAGAGCATCTGATCACAAAGTATCGACGCTTCCACTCCCAGTTCTACTCTGAAAACAGCCCCAAGTACAAAGAGTCCACAGAGTGGTAAATTCGCGAGAGGTTATTTTAGTGCACACTTGTATACCACGGCAGTCAGTCACCCTGCAAATAATGCACTTGGCCGGCATGCATCTAGCCCTGTCCACTAAGTAGGTCATTTATTATTAGACACGGACATTAGTAATTAAAAAATTACGAAAAAAGTACTTCCGCTGCAGTGCCGTAGTTGCTCCGAGGGTTAAGGTATATTACAATGAAACAAATTACGTACAACGAAACAGGTAATTATTTCTGCCATGAAATAATACAAAAAAGTTACTTTTTGGAGCGGTTTTTATCACGTCCCGTCTAGCCCGCTTGTGCAATTTGTCTAAAAGTCGTCGCTGCGGGCAGCGAATAAATCTGACGTAAATCTATAAAGTTATCGCGTATCGTAGTATATATACCAGTTTTGTACGCCGTGCAAAATTACGTGTGTCGACCTTTAAATTATCCTTCACATTTAATTGCGATTCTTTTTTTCACCTTTCGACTTTTTATAACATTGATGCTTAAAAAATAAAATATCGGTTGAATTGTGTTTGTGTCAATTGTTAACATTTGGTAGCTTTTGCCAGCTGGGATGCTGAATTGCGAAGAACGCGGCTACAACGTGGTCGAGTCGCTGGCACGTATAAAGGCGCCTCTAGCAGCCGGCCTACATCGACCCACATATGACCATGGAGCACAGCCATTGGTCGAAAGTGTTTGATTTTTCCGGAGGGAGGAAAGCCGGAGGACCAGGAGAAAAACCCGAAGAACCAACGCACAACTCTACTCACATATGGTCTGAGCCGGGAATCGAACACGGGCTACATTGGTGAGAGGTGAGCGCTTTACGCACAAGCCACCCTTGCCACCCAAAGAAGAATTGGTTTGGTCATAGAAAGCAGTGCGCTGATGGTATTCAGGTTGGTGTTCACATTCAAATAAGATTTGGTTTGGTCATAAACCACCCTGCTGTGTCTGTGGTCATCTTGTTAGATACCAGCCGGACACCTGAACCCTTGCTATGCCCCACCCCACAGATACACATGCGGCATATTACATTTCATTTTTGAATCTGTTCTTAAGTTTAAAAAGCTATAGCTGTAAAAAAAAGAAACAAATGAAAGACATAAAAAGCACTAAAGCCACCGTGAAAATCGTTTTTTAAATATTAGATTGGTTTTTGTAGTTGAGGGTTATTTTTCAGTCGTTGTTTCTATTCCTTTATTTCTTTTCCTTTCCTTTTGTTTTCTTTTTTTAATTTTACTCTTGTTTTGCTTTCGTTTTTAATGGCATAATTTGTTTCTGCAATCAGCTTAGGTTGACAATCACATTCACAATAAAGGGAAAAAAATCACTAAACGGATCTAGCTTGCACTCTTAAAATGTGAAAACTTATTCGCTTATTCTTCTCTAATGAAAATAAACAGGGTCGTGTCGACAGCCACGCAACACAACCTACATTCATTCAAATGGCATATTCATTTACGCGCTTGATTTCTAACCTGTGATACACATTGCTGTAGCTACGCGCTTGCACTTGAATAATGTCACGTACTGGTGGAACGGGATTTACTGTTTGCATGCCTATCTCGGAAGAGCTCTATTGTATAACATGAATATTTATAAACTTCAATAAAGACAACGTTCACAGTTGGGTGGAGCATGTGGTGTAGAGCTTCTCATTGGACAATAATGAGGTCCTTACGTCGCTACGTTCCTACGTACGTTCAAAACGAAGGATCACTTTTCTGACTCCGTAGAAATTGCATGCATGCATGCATGCACGCACGCGTATTCTAGCGGAGGCCTGTTGGGAAAAAAGGGGAAACATAAATCACACAAACAACGTGTTCATGTATAGCAAAACTTCTATCTTTAATAAGATCCACGATAATGTGATTTGGATTTCATGACTTGTTTTGTATGAATATAAAATGAGTTTACACTAAGTGTTGTTTGTATGTAACCATGATTAGAAACCATAGTTTTATTGTAAAGTGTATGGTAAATGATGTTCTAGACAAGTGTTTCCCACCATGTATTATTGTGTTTAACCTTAGTTGACCTGATTGTATTACAATGTATAAATTTTGACTTCGAGATTGGGTGGAAGACTATAGTGCTTGTTACTAACTGTGTAAAGATGATGTGAAATTTTCCAGACAGGTTTTGTATTGGAATGTGCATCCTTTACATGATTTTGAGCTGACTTGGAAAATGTTTTTTTTTATGGAATATTGCATCCATGTACTGTATAAATCAGTTTCTATTGAAGAACCTTTCTGGTGGTTTAATGTCTGGTCAGTTTACCTTTAGTGGGTATAATATTGTATTTTCCTTTATCTTTGAAGGATTACTACATGTTTGTTAATCTTATGTAGTAACTATTATTACATTGAGCCTGCTTCAATTTTAAATAGATTGCATTAAGATACAAACAAGTATATGTAAAAGATGTCAGTATAGCAAATTACTTAATTATTGGTAATTTTATGAAATCATTTCCAGGTCGCTCTTGTATTTGGATTAACCTGTAAGGAGATGAAGTGCGCCCTCGGTTTCTGTACGCCTAAAAGTTTTGCAAGTTATTTGCATGTTTTCATTAAACACATTGATTTGCATAATGTGACCTTTGTGCTTCCCGCACAAAGGCAACTTGTATCGAGGCTTCTCCTGTGGGTTTTGAGCAGAGAAGGCCGATATACTAATTGTCTCTGTAAATTATTTCGATTTTAATTTGTAGCGTACGTGCCAGCTATGTGTTGACATTTGAGCTTCAGGTTGTATTGCTGTGCCATTTTATTGTACTACGGGCTTACTGTTGAAGTGTTGTCTTATAAGGAATAAATTTAAGTTTAGGATATCATAGTCGTCATCATATCGTCGTAATAGTTGTTCATAGTTGTTGATGGTTTGAATGCTCGTCCGCTTTAACGAGAGGATCGTTCCTCCTTCCTTTCCCCTTAATTGACGTGGGTCTGGGTCATTACATAAATAACAGAACGTCGTCGAGGTTCCAAACTTTGGAGCAACGAAACTGTTTTAAAGAATTAAAAAACAGGGGTGTCCTAAACTCCACAATCGCTAAAAGTGTTATATTTATAACTAGATTTTGCTGTTTGTATTATTGTTGGCATTCTGTCTGTCCTGGCATTTGATTCATACTATAGGCAAACATTGTATATCCCTGTTTTTTCGGTAATTTGATCTAAATTAAAAATTTGCTTTATGCTTATGTTTTCGTTGTGATTGTGTTTACTCTAAACATTACACTGTCAACTATCTGAATGTACTCTATTTTGTAGAATTCTGGCATTATTTTGATATGAGTATATGCCGGGCTGCGGAAACAAAATGACGCCCAAGTCAGTTGTACTGTACTGAAATCCATAGAGGAATTTCAGTTTAGCGCCGCTCAGCGCACTTCCGCGTTTGAAAACGAGGATCTCAATGTCACAGTAAACAACTTTATGCTGATCGTGCGCCTGCGCTTCCTTTTATGGCCTGATTAATTCATGCATGAATGAATGTGCTGAAAAGCGTTGTTTTGTTTGGCACTGACATTCTCGCTTGCAACCCGGAAGTTAGTCTTGGTTCAAGACGTTGTTACGTATGCGCGATAACCGGCCGCCGCGAGAGGGCGTTATCACGACAAACTATTAATAGCCACGAACCGCCAGTAACAACGTCTTGGGAATCTTGTAAAATCTCCCCCCGAAAAATGGTGGAAACTAGTGCGCATGCGTCAATTCTGTAAAAAAAATGAGGAACATTTTCTCTTCACGCACGCGCACATTTGAAAAAGAGCTGCCATGAAGTTGCACAATAGTCTGGTAGCTATCTATACTTCTTGCCGAAGGGGCCTAAGTTCGCGATCGAAGCTTGTAGCTCTGCTTTGCATTAATTGCAGGCAGCCGGCCGGCCGGCTATGCGCTAGCGGCTGCAGTGTTCACCGCTCGTGTTCGCATGCGACGTCTTGCAACTGTGACGATCGACGCGAGGGAGATACGAAGGGGAAGGTGCCGGGCGGGACCGGGTAGGCAACCTGGGTGATGGTGTGTAATCTGCGGGAAATTACTTGTTACATGCAAGAAATACCTCTCCATTATATTAAACCGTCGGGGCTCGGACAACTCGCCCGTTGGCCGACTCGACTCGAGACAACTCGACCGTTGAGACAACTCGACCGTCTTTGCGTCAAATGGGAAGACAAGTCGTCCGTGGAGACAAGTCGTCCGTTGAATTGAAGTCGACTCGGAGGTAGGGGAATCGCTGGGGTCGCGGCGGGGATTCGCGTCCAGCCTCAAGCAAACATGAGCCTGAATTTTTGTCGAGTTTCACCAGTGGAGAAAACCCGCAGGAGATCTAGAGTGCGTCTTAGTATCTTTGTGAACTGTGTGACAATCGAATCACCAGAGTACGACAATCTCCGCCAAGTTTCCCAGGCCGTAAAGACTAGGGCCTCGTGAGCTATTTGTTTTATTATTATTATCATCATCACGGCCTTTTTTTATTTTATCTCAATCAAATCACCTAACAAGGTCTCCTCAGCACCATTATAATATATCATATTCAGCCCCGTTAAGATTTTCTGTTTATTATATTTCCATCATTCCGGAACTTTTCAGCTCATTCCCCTCGGCCCTACCAAACAATCTAAATAGCACGGACCTGTACCTTTATCTTCATACTAACTCGGGCGGTAGTCGTCAGTGGGTTAGATCTATGCATAATGCATATATTTATGTATTCATAATGCGCGCTGCAATCATTAGGCTAAGCAGGTGCGTGCGCACAACACGGCTTCTACAAGATTCCCAAGACGTTACTGGCGGTTCGTGGCTATTAAGTTCGTCGTGATACCGCCCTCTCGCGGTGGCCGGTTATCGGGTATATACGTAACAACGTCTTGAACCAAGACTACCCGGAAATACGCAGAAGGGGCTAATGTGAAATTCCTCTATTGTCATCTCTCTGTAATCTCTTATTTATGAAAATCAAGGGAAGGTGCTACAATGCACTTAAAAAGGCAACTCGTCCGTATTAAAGAGGCTAATGGGAACCGGTAGCGAGTAATACTGTTAACCCAGAGGAATGCTCCAGTTTTATGCTATTTATTAATGCAAGTTCACCCGAACTTGAGGTAAGGGGCTACAAAAAACATCGCAACTCGGAGTCATTCAGAACAATAACAGAGGGGCAGGGAGCCAGTCTACGATCAATACTAATAGATTGCAAAAATCGACGGTGTTATTAACACCATGTGGTATCGATATTGCACGACTGGTTCAATATCGATATCACATGGTGTTAATTGGGGCCGATTTCACAAAACTCTTCTTATCTCAGGATCGATCCTAGGATTTAAGAAGAGTCCGAGCTATCAGATCGATCTTACGTAAGGTCGATCCTAAGATCGATTTCACAAAACCCATCTTAAGCAGGACGCGTCGGAAATATAATAAACGGTAAGATATTTAGTGAACGAGGCTAAATTTGCTAAATCTGATTTGCCCCCTTTTGCGGCATTTGGGGCGTCAGAAAAAAAAAAAGGAAATAGTGTTTTTGCGACGGTTTTAAGACAGTTCAGACGTTGTTTGCCCTCCCTGGCACAAAAAGCTAGATACGCTACTGTTGCAGGCGGTATGCGTGCTATTGGCATTATTAATAATATTATTAACGGTCGTTAGAACAATACGAAATTAATTATTAACGTCCGTTTATTATTTTCTAATTACCCGTGTTTCATGTTGTATTTGTTCAGCAACCCTGTCTAGCAGTTTTATCATCCCCTGCCTCGTGAATCCGTATCTACGGGCAATTTCCTCGTAGTTCAGCCCATCTAACGGATTCCGTCTGTCACAAAGAATCGTTCTCTTCTGAACGCCCGTCTGGCTTCGTGGTCAGCCAACAGCAGCAGCACCAAATATTGCATTAAGCGGTCAGAAACGTATACGTACAAATGTAACACAAATTCATCACTTAAGACGACCCACACACCAATCTTAAGTTAAGAACGGTTCTGCCCCATTGTCAAGGTAGTTAGGACGCGTTAAACCCTTATCTTTTGTGAAATCGTTCTTAGGACGTGTCACAAGTTAGGACGAGTTACTCTTCCTAACTCGAGATAACTTGGAGACGCGTCTTGGCGCTTTGTGAAATCGGCCCCTGGGTTGCCTGATCAGTGCTTTAGCATTAGCACAGTGCATTAGCACTGTTCTCCCTCAGGTCCCAGTTTTTTTGAATTGAGAGAATACGACGAAGGAAATTTCAGTTTTAGCAGCGGGAGGAAAACTCCAGAGAACAATTATTTGTGGGGGAAAACCCACGCAATTAGGTTGGGACTGAAAACCCAATCCACATACAGCGTGTTCGATTACTCACCCCCGCTTACTCGTGCCTCTAAATCGGGGAGAGTTGCACATGCGCAGTACGTTAGAGTGAACGAACGATCTCGGGTCACTCGAGTGACGTTAACGCGGCTGGTAACAACATCCGTCTTCCCCGGAAACTCAAAATTGATTCGTGTCGCCGCAAGCGAGCTATGGCTGCAGTTAATCATTTTGCAAAATGAGCGAGACATTTTGGGTATGTACTTTATAATCACCGCTGGCGCATCGCCGGACGTGACAGCCATGTTTTTAGCATGGCCTTATGGGATACTTACCCAATAACCGGCTCGGCGAGTCGGTTAGTAGGGCCAGGCTCGAGTAAGCGCGAGAAGTCACGTGAGAGCTAAATCGAACGGGCTCGCGCTTGCTAGCGAGGGGGAAGTAACGAACGCGGTAAATGTGTGTCTGGACGGGAATAGAACCGGGGTCGCCAGAGGTGGAAGTGGTTGGGGGGGGGGAGGGTGGAGAACCACTGCCCATCCTCACCACCCTATTCACTGCTCACTGTTTGCAAGGTCAATTTATATTTTAAGATTATAATTTGCAATTATTTTCTGAAGAAACCTTTGGAATGAATTATTTAAGGGAGAATAAAATCCAAGACAAATATCCTAGGGTAATCTATGAAGGAAGTAAACATCTACCTGTCGACCCAGGCAGGGTTTGAACCCGGTCACATACCTGGTAGCCAACCAAAGTGCCAGTGTAATAAGGCAAAATAATAAAAAGGAAGTAGGGTCTTTTTGTTCCTTTCTATACTTAAGGATCACACCCGGAAATATTTTCAAGATGGCCGCTCCCATTTTTTTTTCCAAGATAGTTTTTTATATACATTTTCATAACCCTCTTCCATTTGCAGTGCCCTCAGAACCCGTTGGATGTGATTTATTTTTTTTATTGGGAATGGACAATGCGATTAGGACAATGTGATTTCGACAATATTCAAAATCACATCCGAAGCTTGTAAACTGTTGTCCCACCTTGAGAAAGAGTACATTGTAAACCTATACAGACAAAAGATCCAGCATATGTTACATACATTTATTCAGTAATATATCTCCAGATAATGTATGTCATTAAACAATATATCATAACAAGTAGATGATTTCACGAAGTGCTTGTGTCTAAAGAAGAGTCCCAGCAGTATTTGCTCAGCAACGACCAACGAGTGACGTAACAATACAAATCAGTATGGTGACTGTGCAAGCCCTAAACGATAAAGATGAGAATGTTTTGTAAAATGAAACCCTGGATATTGGATAAATGCATTTTAATATAGGGAAGAGATGTTAAAAATAACAAATTAAAAGGAAGAGAAAAGTACTCGATCCAAAAGACTATAATTTATGAATTACTAGTGTATTCTCAGCAAGATATGGTACCCCCACCCCTCTTGTCCCTATACCCTATACACACTCCAGACTATTGCTACCTAACACCCCCGGATATCCGAAAGGAATTCCTGAGATTCCAGGAACACAATGACCAACACAAAAGATGGGGGGGGGGGGGGGTCCTCTGTCCCATATCTTCCTTCAAATGTACTAGTGATGACTAGTGATGACGGGGGGGGGGGGGGGGGGGGGGGGGGCTGATACACCTTCTCACCATTGGTGGCGCCATTTAACCTCTTTGTTTTGTTCTTACTCATAGGCAAAATAGGACATGTAGGGTTTCTGGTTTGCAACTTTAGGCGTAGGCCCCTACAAGAAGGGAAACAAATTACGAGCAGGTGGGGGCAGGGGGGGGGGGGGGTTTCGACCCCGCAAACACCCCCCCCCCCCGGATCCGCGACTGAGTGGTATCGATATTGCACGACTGGTTCAATATCGATATCACTTGGTGTTAATTTAACTCCGCAGTTTTTGCATTGTACATGATTTTCAGTTTTGTACCATGAATTGGGATTTTTGTATTTAATAATCATATAAGCAGACGGATGGGCTACATAGGGGTGACTACAGCAGTTCAGTTGAATTGATAAAGAAAGCGTTGCTAGAAAGAAGAGCTTATATCCCATAATGACATGATTGTCAATGCAAGGAACATTTTGGGATATTTGTAATGAAGTTGAGAATTTAATTCATTAGACTTAACCAAACAGGAACAGAATGATAAACATTAAGATGAAATAAGTCAATAATGGAAATTGGAATCGTCTCTGTGTGTGTGTTGTAAAAATCCGAGTGAATTGACACCACCCAATCAAGTCCTACTATACTGAAAACAAGCTGGAAATTAAACGCTTGGAATGAGGTTAGCGTTGTGTCAAGGGCAAATGTCAAGTCTGCAGTACGGAAATGCGGATATAATATACGTGGGAATTACGTCGCATAATAACATTCACTTATATCGACGTTGTCTGATTGTACTTTTTGACTTGCATTCTTCGGAGAGTGCAGTTGGAAAGAAAATGCCACCCTCCAAAGCCTCCATTATTTCCCTGGTTGTGCCAATCGTCGTAGCTGCGTTTATTACTCGTCCACCGATCATTGAAGACTACGCAAAACAAGTGGTCGGGTCTCTGCAAAATGTCAACCGAACAGTCGAGGTACTGTGCGATAAGTTCAACCAAGTCGTTCACAGTTCCTGGTTCAGGTTTTGTCTTGCATACCTCGTCATCGCAGTGTTGACGTACTGTGCTGTACAGCTCTACAAGGCATTTACAGAACCACTCGCGATCTACAGCGACGAGGCAAAAACAGCGTATTTCGTGGAGGGGCCTGCCGGGGGGAAAACGAAAGATGAACGGGTCAACGAATTCAGAAAACACCGCCGGTTGGGGGACATCCCTCCCGTGTATCCGAACGGCTGGATGGCGGTTCTGATGTCATCTGAATTACAAAAGAAAGAACCGAAATTTGTGCATGTTGCCGGTAAGTTAAATGTGGACGAAGAAAGATAAAAATGTATTCATATGTATTTTACTTTGTGGCACGGTTAGTTGATTTAAATCACGTTGATCTTAAGGCAAGCAGCCAACCCTGATAAATAATATTAATTATATTAATAATACGTCTATTCCACAGATATGATTTCTTAAGTATTACATTGGTATTACTTATGTTACTTCAAGAACTTACAGAGAGACAACTGCTGTGGGAGAAAGTTCTCATTTTTTTTTGCAGGAGCCCTAACTCTCATGTCAAGAAATGTTCTGCCCCAACATTTCACATGCATTATCTTGACATGGCCATGTACCCGTAGGTTAGGTTCAATTTCTTGAAATGTCACTCGAAATGGTGAAATTTTACGAAAATATCACTTACCAAGAAAGACCACAGGTTTCACCACTCCAGAGTTTGACTTCTTTTTGTTGTCAACAGAGGGCGCTTTAACTCCACTCATCAAATTTGAAATTCCCAAGATTCATCCAGTCAAATTCCCCAAGAAATCCCAAGGCAATGGCGAACACTGTACAAACAGAGCTGAAATAAGCACTTTGCGCATGTGCAATCCATATTTTTCCACCAAAATTCCCAAGATCTTAGGAAAAATCACAAGGAGTGGCCAGTGTAAGCACTGAAGCGAGCTCAGAGACGAGACGTGCAGTTATACAGGAATTGTTCGAAAGGCCTATGTGATTTTTAAAATTGGAAATGGACAATGCGATTATAGGACAATGCGATCTCGGCAATATTTAGAATCACATCCGAAGCTTGTAAACTATTGTCCCACCTTGAGAAATAGTACATTGTGAGCTTAAACCTCATATGAAGAGGTGATGTGATTTTAGACCATCATGGTTAAATCTCATTCACCTAGTCCTCTTGTCCATTTTCAATAGAAAATCGCATCTAGAGGTTTATTGTGTTATTGTGTATAATATTGTAGGTTAGGAAAAAAATGAGGCTGCTGAAAAAGAAGCTGGTGGGAACGCTGCACACGTTTGTTTTTTGTAACATGACACCCATTTCCCATCCAGAGTTCCGGTGTAGCGTGAATTTCAGTCACTATGAAATACAGGCTCATTGGTACGGTAGTATTGCACATACCCAAGTGAAGATAATTAGGAGAGTGGCCGTCACGTGAGAGGGTTTAACCAATAATAGGGAAACGGAGTCCGATTTTCATAGGAGACTGATTTTCATATGACACCGGAAGCGAACATTCTGTACATGCTAGTTGGTGCACGACAGATTGTACTGAACTTGAAGTAAATACATCGTATGTGTATTTATTCAGCTTGAATTGACCTTTCCTGCATAACATAATCCCCTGAAATTTTTAATTTTGAATGATTAAATATATATTTTGAAACAAGCCCCAATTGACTCCACAAATTTATGCATTTATACACAAGTATGAAAGGGTATTCGGCATGAAGCTTTGGAGGTCTCTTTTCGATTCTGAACTTAATACTTGTCCTGTCAATGCTGGATGTTATGAAACTGGTGGACTTCATTCCAATCAATGAACAAATTTCCTTCCTTCTTTGTAGACTTGGCAGTTGCAGTGACAGCAAGAAAAAATGCTCCTGGAACAGTGACACTGTTCTGATAGGGCTTTGTGACGAAAACATCACACACGTTTCTCCAATAAATGTTCAAGATGCCCATTAACGTCAAAAAATCTTCCATCCGTAACACTTTCACTCTGGTGTCCTGTTGCTCATCTGCAATAGTTGGGCACCTTTTGTCACTGACTTGAATGGCACATGCACCGTATCTGCATGAAAAGAAAAAGAAAATGTACGCAAATGAATAGCAGTACTGCTGTTTGCATACATAGCATAAGTCGGGTGCCATCAGTGATATGCATTATTGCCTGATGGCGCAGTGCTATATCAGTCATCAACTGTACCACTATCAAAATGGAGGTAAAGTCTTTCCTACAGGATTACCTGATCACGCAAATCTATTTCTGAGCAAGTGCAAACACATCTTTGACAAACAAGTGAATCGGTAGTGTTAAAAGATTTTCAAAAATGAATATCTTCCAACTATTTGTCAGGGTTGTTTTTGCACAAATACTGGCACTGGATGACTGAAACATGAGTAAGCACTATAGTTGGACAATCAGTTCAGATATAGAAAGTATAAATAGAAAACTAACATAATTCAGATCAGACTAGTTTTAATATGAAAGAAATTTGTCACATCGGAAAGATTTTGCTTTAATACCCCCAACCAAAATCGTTAAGGAACAGCAAATCGGAAAGAGTTCCATATCCGGCCATCACTTAGACCTCGTGCACAAAGTCTATGGGCCATGACAGAAAAAGTCAAAGTATTTTCAAAGAAAACGTTGAAATGTTTTTCCTCCTAAATTCGTGCTTCTTCATCAGATTTACACCTTTTGGTAGTTTTTAAGTCATATTAAGGGAAAATAACTTTCTTTGATTTTGTTGGTTACCAACTTTGGACCACATAGAGCACGGCGTCGCATAATCTCTCATTGCACGAATCACACCAGGTTGTGCAAAGCCCTCACTTGAGCCTTTCATATTTTTTTTACTGCAGCTCAGTTAAGACATGATCAAGGTATCATTTGAAAGAGAGAGATCCGGGGCTATCAAAGGAAATGTCCTTTGTTTTAATACGTGCTCTAATTTAGTTATACATGTAATAAGGGGATACAAGTGTGATGACCCGGTCTTTACCACGTCAATAATAACCGAGGAGGGGCGTGACCGGTGTTATTATTGACTGGTAAAGACCGGATCATCACATTTTTATCCCCATTCATCAATGCCTTCCTACGAAAAATGCAAAAACCTTCCGTAAAAAGGGCAAAATGCGAAGCTTTTTCACCCCACTTTTTCTCCCATTTGCTCAGTACAAAACACATGGGCGTGAAGGCGCTCCGCGCCTGTCTGTCGCGTGCGCGTACACACGCACGAGATGCAGCGTTTTATACGCGTGGATTAGCGTTGTCTTGCATTATGAAGTTCAGTACATCTTGTGCGCGCACCTACAACGCTCTCAATGTTGCGTATCGGCTGAGAACAGCTGGTTATGACGCGCCGTGTTTAACAACTTCCAGCCGTGTTTAAACAACCGTTTAAACACACCCACGTGACAGGCTCTCGACCAATAGGGATAGTTAAACTCGCTGAAGCATTTATGAATTAAAGGTACACATTGCTTTGGATTTTGCGATTTGGGCTATAAAACTGAAATGGATATGGTTGGGAAGCTTTCTTTAAAGTAGAATATAAAGATTCACATAACTATCCCTTCAAATTGCGTGGTTTTTGTTTAATTTCGTGACAAATAGCAGTCCGCCATTTTGTAGAACAAAATTTTTGACTCCACAAAATGGCGGACTGTGTTCACCAGTCGTATTTCCAGTCGCATCTGGTTGAAGTACGTTCTGTTGATCCATTTTGATGTACTGTGGCACGGCGCGCAGCACTGGCGATATATGTCGAGAGGTAGAGAATTGTACCTGGCGATCATCTGATAGGTTCACAAGGCCACTGGCTGCGGCGCTAGCCTAAAGACTCTTACAGCGTATTTTGCGCATTATTTAGACGGTGGTATTTAGTACTGGAAATACGTCTATGTATCGCGGGTCAGATGTCAGGGGTAAGCGGCCAATTTTTTTGTTTCGTAATCACTAATCACTAATTACAACACATTATACGTGTTTTTTTGCATGAACAACTCTTATAAAAGATAAGGAACATTTCCAAACAGTAAAATTTCATGACATTTGAAGGCAATGTGTCCCTTTAAAGGGACACATTGCTTTGGATTTTGCGATTTGGGCTATAAAACTGAAATGGATATGGTTGGGAAGCTTTTTTTAAGTAGAATATACAAATTCACATAACTATCCCTTCAAATTGCGTGGTTTTTGTTTAATTTCGTGACAAATAACGGTCCGCTATTTTGTAGAACCAAATTTGTTACTCCACAAAATGGCGGACCGTGTTCACCAGTCGTATTTCCAGTCGCATCTGGTTGAAGTACGTTCTGTTGATCCATTTTGATGTAGTGTGGCACGGCGCAGCACTGGCGATATGTGTCGCGAGGTAGAGAATTGTACCTGGCGATCATCTGATAGGTTCACAAGGCCACTGGCTGCGGCGCCAGCCTAAAGACTCATACAGCGTATTTTGCGCATTATTTAGACGGTGGTATTTAGTACTGGAAATAAGTCTATGTTTCGCGGGTCAGATGTCAGGGGTAAGCGGCCAAGTTTTTGTTTTATAATCACTACTCACTAATTACAACACAGTATACGTGTTTGTTTGCATGAACAACTCTTATAAAAGATAAGGAACATTTCCAAACAGCAAAATTTCATGACATTTGAAGGCAATGTGTCCCTTTAACATTAATATCTCGGTTTCGTTGGTTTTTTTTATCCATCCTGTATATGGGCCACACTCCGACATTTACTTCCATATTCGAAATCTGCCGCCCGAGAACACTGCACTCGAGTCTCATGAGAATGGGGTTTCGAATACGCTCAATGATTTGTTGGAGGCGCTTTTTTTGTTCCTCGTACCTAGGAGCTCCACCCCAATACATATGTTACGGGGGATATGAGGTTGAAGCCATTGTAGCGGAAAAGCTCGCATAGACTCGTTCCCGGCCCTTCAGCTATCGTTCTGATTTCGATGTGGACCGCTAACGGATCATACTAATTAGCATAAGCCGGGTGGAATTTTGCTGGGCTTACACTAGTTAGGGCTTTTATATTAATATTCCAGAAATGCAACGCGCTGTTCTTAAACCGCCGGTCACGAAGAGACACACATGTCAAAAATGACAATTTGTTTCGATTTCGATCTTTTTTTTACTATTTGCTTTAAAACACTGTTCGTAACCATTTTGACATGCTTCTGTAAGCAAAACATCATCAATTTCCAAGCGGCAGGCATCTCGATAATTGCATTTTGTGTTTTCACGAAGAGACGCGAACATGACTGCCCCTTGAACGCGTACAAAACGTATTGCACGGAAATGCGTAAAAGTAGGTCAACTGAGATTTTTGTTTTCACGAAGGGACGCGCATCTTTACTAATTAATTTAGGCCAATTAACCTCCGTGTTAATTCTAATTATTGGGTTTACGTAAAAATTCACCTCTCATAGAATCATGTGAAGATTTCCTTACTGAACAAAGTTGTTGGAAAGAACTTTTGTTTCAATTTTAAAATAGGAGAAACTCCTCTTGCGATTATCTCGAAAAAGCTTTTTCTTCAAAATCCACATGTGAATCTCTTCGAAAAAAACGGTGACGATACGTATACTCATATTAAAACATACGTGCAGTAACAAAATAAATTTCTGCTAGACTGCGCACTCGAGGACCAATCAAAAGCTCCATATCCGTACTAAGTTGATTGTGTCGCACAACAGCACGAAGGAAGGAAAGAATATACACAAATATAACTATTACTATAAACAATCAAGAATTAGCCGTAGGTTTTTCAAGATAGGGCAAAATTAAGGGAACTGGCCATCATCATCTCTGGTCGGCGGGCCGAGGGCGGGCCACCGGTGACAGCCGAAGCCATATAAAGTGCCACCAATTTACCACTGGTGGCCCACCGAACACGAAATAGGGGGACTGGCCATATCATGGTCGGCGGGCCGATGGCGAGCCACCGGTGAGAGCCGATGCCATAAGTGCCACCAATTTTACACTGGTGGCCCACCGAACATGAAATAAGAGATGGGTTGTGATGGGCAAAATGGCCTGGAAATGGATATTGGGTTTTCACGAAGAGACAATTAATGACACTCTGTGGGGCAAAACGGGCCATTTCTCGCTTATGAGTTTTCAATTAATAATTCTGCAATTAATTGACTTATCGCTCAGCTGCCGATGACTTGTGAAAGACCGAGAACTGAACTTTAACATAGTGTCAACACTGAATCAACATGTGGTATAAATGCAGGTAATATCTTCAATTTAAAAAGTGAGCAGCTTAAAACCGGATTTTCTTGTAACTTTACTTTAGTGCGGAGAGGCAAAAATTCGTCTGTTCGTGAAAACTGTGACGATTTGTTTTAACTTTGGGTGTTGTAAACTGTCATAATACACAAAGCAATGGACAAGGCCACAGTTGACGGCCTTTTCGCTCTTTTTGGCCATCTTAGAGCTATCTTGTACATTTTTCAACCAGTTCTGCAGCGACTGAGCCATGCTTGCAATTTGCAGTACGTACGCGTAGGAAGGAACCGCGAGAAAAAGATATGCCGGTACTGCTTGTATTGTAGAGATTTCCGGAAGTGAGAGGTCATTTTAGCACGATATTTCTCTTTCGATTTGGCTGATTTTTAAGTTTGATGTGGTAGAAGCAATTTTACAAAGGCCATTTCAGTCGGTAAATTTTATTACCACGTCGATTAACAAAAATTGAAATTTTACATGTTCATTTTCCTGTTCGAGTTTTTCAAAGCGCCACAAGGGGTGAAATTTCAGGCTTTATATACGCTCCGTACGTCACTTTGTGTGGACTATGTAAGAGGTGGGAAATATCAGTAAGCTTAGCAACTGAAACAAAAGTTTAATGAAAGCGGAATGTTGCCGTTTTGTTTTAGGTAAGCATCTGGCTGTGTTTCGAGGAGAGAGCGGTCGTGCCTACATTGTGGATGCCTACTGCGCTCATCTCGGGGCCAATCTGGCGGTAGGTGGCTCGGTGCACGGAGACTGCATCGAGTGTCCCTTCCACGGCTGGAGATATCGGGGAGATGACGGGAAGTGCGTCAAGATTGGATACACTGACAAGAGTAAGAGAACCCTTGAAATGCCGAAATAAATTATGTATTTACGTACCATATTTCTTTATCCTAGGTTTATGCCCAAAGAGTGGAATCAGCATTCGTGTGAAGTCTCAGTTGAAGTGTGAAGTCACTTTAATAAACACACATCTAAAGTGCATATCCAATAGATGTACCCTTGTATTTAGATCAGGAAAGCCGTGAATTTGTATTAGTTTAATTAATTTTCTTTCCAATTATATAGATATTTACACTAGGGATGCTACATTTTAATTAAAAACAGATCCAGTGATGATTTTCCGCTCTGTACGTACGCTCTGTACGCTTTTTTTTCCAGCTCCTTTTGCTAATCGAACTTTCACAGTGTTTGTACGTAAACGTAACAGTTTGGCAATGGCGAATGATCTTCGGATGGACACTTTCGTCGATCGAATATACCCAGCACGATGTGGGGCAGAGGGGTACCCCCCTTTTGTGCCTATACCCTATATACACTCTCCAGACTATTGTTACTTAACACATCCCCCTAGAGATCTGAAAAGAATTCCTGAGATTCCGGGAACACAATGACCAACTCAAAATAGAGGGGATGGTCCCTCTGCCCCATAGCGTGCATCATATGTGATCGAAACACGCCTAACTCACCCATCTCACCTTGCATACTCTTTGTGGACATGTGAACAAAAGATGTCCACAGGATGCAGGCACATTGAACGTTTGGTAGACTTGCCCACGTCCACAGAATGTTTCCCCCTCTCTGAAAAAGAAACAGCTTTAGAGGCATTTTGGTGTTAGGGTTATTTGTCGTAAAATAAAGGGGAACGCTTAAAGAGATCGCGATCAAAAATTCGGGTTGAAAAGAGTGTTCTCAGTGCGAGTAAAAGTTGCATTTTTCTCCGTTTTGTAAGGTACCGATAAGTGTGTGTAAATTAGCTTTCACAGTGTGGTGTGCAACGAAGGGGGATGTAGTCCAACCGAATTTGTACAATGCGTGGGAGCAGAGTTGTACCTTGTCTTTGCAGCAAAGGCCGCCAAGCAGAATACGGCACATGCGTGTGGGTGAGAAAGAACACAATCGTCGCTCCCCACCCCCTACTCGCAGGATTTGGCTCCCTGCGACTTCTTTCTGTTGCCCAAAATGAAGTTCAAGCTGAAAAGTCGCCATTTTGACACCGTGGAGGAGATCCATCGAGAATCGCAGATGGTGCTTGACGCGCTTACGGAACGGGATTTCTAGGCGAGCGTTCCAAGCGTGGCAGGAGCGCTGGGAGCGGTGTATCGCTGCACAAGGGGATCACTTTGAAGGGGATGGCGGCCAGATTTAAATCACGTACGGTTTTTGTTTGTTATAGGCGCAGTCTCGGAACTTTTTGATCGCACCTCGTATGTAAAAACAAAAAGATTTGTGTTTCTTTACGCTCCACAGTACCTGAGTCGGCTAAAATACCTACCTATCACTGTTGTGAAGTGAACAAACGGATCTTCTTCTGGCATCACGCCGAAGGCAAGGAACCAGACTGGGAAGTCCCCAGTGTTGACGAAATCGCCAATGGGACCATGAAGCCGGTTGGTTTCACAGTTGCAGAGTACGAGGGCCTTCACCAGGTACATCACTCCCTCGTCTTCTCGTCAAAGAAGGAATTAGGGGCGATTTACTTTGATTCACAAATTTAATAATAATTTCTAATTTGGTATTTATTTGTGCCCTGTCATCACAAAATGAGCGGAAAGTCGCACGAAGGCTTTGTGAGTTACAAGCAAAAATAACATTTTACTGAAAAGACAATTTTGGATTTTAAGATATATTTAAAAAGCCCTACTCTATCATATTTCATTTCAAAATGTTAAACTGAAGCCAACCTCGATTTGTTTGTTTTCGGGGAAGGGATTTTTTTAAATTGCGGTTATAGTGTGCGAATGCAAACCTGAGTTTCATTTTCTCAAACCAAGGGGCCTAAAAACTATAAAAGACTTAAAGGCTCCACCGGAAATCTTTGAAAACATGGGACTAGTTCGCACGAAATGAGTCTTAAGGTCGCGACTTGCTTTTTGTGTATTGGCTTTTTTGTACTGTATTTTTCCCTTGTTCTTTTATTGCTTGCATTTGAGAGAGCATTTGGTTCTGATATTCTGATCAATATAGATATTATGTGGTTGAAAACCTTAACACAAGTTATGTTAAACGTAGTGTACATGATTGGTCATTGTTGCAATTTTCAGAAATGGGCGGATTTGGGGGTTAGTATTTTATAGGAAATATCGTTCCACTGACCTGTTCAAGTTTTGGGTTGTTGGATGGCGAAAAAAACGAGAGAAAAACAGCGCTCGTTTTCAACCTTCGGACGAATGATATAGTCTTTCGTCAAGGCGCGCGTGGCTACCTGGACGCGTGACGCGCCCCGAATGCCATGCGCCAGCATGTCCGGGGCGCGCCACTCGTCCGGGTAGCCACGCGAGCCTTGACTAAAGGCTACATACAGTTCTTAAACGATTTCCAGCTAGAAAGCGTTGGAAAATGATATAAATTTCCACTTTTCTTGACAACGACAGCACACCTGGTGCTATAATTTCACAGGATGATTGAGACTACTATTAACTTGCAGTCTAGTAAGGTATTTCGTAATAATTCAGTGGGAATCGTGTACACTACCTTCAACGAGCCTGTATCTCCCAAGTAGCTCTAGAAAGTCTTGAATCATTTTGCTGGGTTGGGCCTTAGAAGTTGTTTCATCATCAGAGACCAAATTCTGATCGATTTTGTTTACAGGACGCTCTTGAAAACACCGCCGACATGGCCCATCTGGACTACCTCCATGCTCCGTACGTTAAAACCTAATGTACAGAATCTGGTACCTTTTGCAAATATATTTGCATGATATCGTCATCGTGGCTCTTTTTGCTCCATCAATACGAGGCCACAATAGTAAGCTTTCTGGGGTTTCTGCCTGCTCCCATCACACATTCTCCCCCGAACGCAAGGAGTGCAGGTCCTATCAGCTATTTCATTATTTACTGTAGTTGAGGAAATGTCTAACTACAAAGTGGCCGTCAAAACGAATTACATGTATAAGTTTTAAAAAGTCGTATCCTCATTGAGTGATCCCCACAGTGTCGCTTCCCAGGTTGTATCGTAAAATTGGGCGTGATCCCTGGCTATACGGCATTCTGGGTTTATGACTTCTGACTAGCGCAAACCCGAACAAAGATACTGACAATTTGGGAGACCGCCAACATAGGCCAAGATAGCTCAGTTGGGTAGAGCGCCGGTACGATATTCCGGAGATCGCAGGATCGAATCCCTCTCCTGCCAGTTTTCTTTGTTCACTTTGAAAATGTTTACAAATATATTGAGTTGATTTTGAAGTACGTATTCTCGCAAAATCTCCCGATATTTTGAGGTCACCTTGTAAAAGTGCACGGGCGAAAACTATGCGTCGCGTTCCTGGAATCAGGCACAGCGTATAGCTTATACATGAACATGTGCGTATCAAACCTTCTCCTATCACAATATGTACTGTGCTTCTTTGTTGTTGTTGTTGTTTTTTAAATTGGCATCTACTCCCCTGACTCATAGGCGCGGCTTCACAGGCCGTGGTACATTTGAGGAAGTCGGCTGGGCACTAGACCCTACCCGGAAGCACGTGGCCACGATGTACGTCAAGAACAAGCCGGCCAAGCTCTTTGGGTTTATTCCCCTACCAAGCACTACATCCTATTCCACGCAGGTTAGTTGACTCACTACCGACGCCGTAACGGCCATGCAGTGCCGTCTCCATGGAGCGTACAGTCTCGTGACTTCACGATCTCTTTTTATCACTTTTCTAGGGCAGTTCATTTGCGAATAATTTAGAATTCGATTGTTCGAAACTGGGTTTGACTGAATATTAGACATTTCCCTACTCGCCGATCAAGTTTTTCACGCGCCTGCTGCAACTAAATGCCGCGCCGGTAAAACGTTGCACGCGAAGCACGCCGGAGTTTTACGTGCGGTGATCGACATTATGGACCGCCCGATCGACATTATGGGACGCCCGATCGACATTGTGTTGCATGTAATTGTTGTATCAAGATCATTACGAGTACGTATACGTTCTGATAACAAGAAACCAAACTCCAGCCTGCGTTTTTGAAGTAATTATTTTGTAATTAAGTGTCAAGGGATTTAAGGACGGGAACAATAAACCTCCATCCACAAAACGTTACGCTGACAAAAATAGCGGCATTTGAAACTGCTAAGCGCCGTAAGTTGTCTATTAAAATAGCGTCAGAGTCGCTTCTGTACGTGTATAGGCCTATATACTTTTTCTCGAATATTTGAACCGGAAGAAAAAGTATTCGAATATTCGCTATATTCAGGACAGTCCTACACTTCTCATGTAAAGCTGTGAAAAACATTGCTACAGATTTCGGACAAGAGATGGCTTTTATGTAGAGATAGAGTGGAGCATACAGCTGTCCATGATGTGCATTGGCATATTTATAACTATCTTTCAGATTCCGTGTGTTGTTTTTTTCTCAATTGTTGCAGCCCTATACGTTGTCGTGAAATTTTGATTCCTATTGAAAGTACGGTTTGCTTTCAAGCTAATACTGACCACATTGTTTCAAATTTGCTCCTTGCAAAATCACTCTAGTAATGAGACGGGCGCAATCGGAGTTGTCGGTATGGCCAATTTTGTCTGGTAAATATATGCCCAAGGTTCGTTATCTCCTGGCCCATTGTGTCCAGAGACTCATATCCGCATGCCCCATAATAGAGGTAGTGTATATGATTGGTCATTGTTGCAATCTTTAGAAATGGGCGGATTTGGTGGTTAGTATTTTATAGGAAATATCGTTCCACTGACCTGTTCAAAGTTTTGCGTTCTTGGATGGCAACAAAACGAGAGAAAAACAACGTTCGTTTTCAACCGTTGGGCGGCATTTGTCATGGTGCCCTCTTGTAAAATAGCCCAATTTTTGTAAATGGGATCGTTTTCAATTGGTCACATAGCATGTCCAGAGGCCCGAGGGCCAAGCGGAACGTCCAAGATCCAGTACATGCGCTGGTTACAACGCGTCGCTTCGGTACACTAGACGTGCGCCCGTTTTAGGATTGTTAACCCATTTTTAGACACAACACGGATCAACTACATTCGGTCAATAGAGGGCAGTTTTCCAACGATTGTTACGAGGAACAATCGTTGGAAAACGATATTAATTTCTTGAAAACGTCAGCACACCAAGTGCCATCATTTCACAGGATGATTAAGACTGCTATTATTTTAGTCTAGTCAGGTATTTCGTAATAATTCAGTAAACAAATTGGGAGGATTACTACCTTTAAGCCTATTGTGTCCCGCCCATTGTGTCCGCAGGCCCATTGTGTCCGCAGGCTCATTGTGTCCCGACCATTGTGTCCGCAGACCCATGTGTCCCGCCCATGGTGTCCGCGGACCAATTGTGTCCCGCCCATGGTGTCCGCGGACCCATGTGTCCCGCCCATGGTGTCCGCGGACCCATGTGTCCGCGGACCCATGTGTCCGCGGACCCATGTGTCCGCGGACCCATGTGTCCGCGGACCCATGTGTCCCGCCCATGGTGTCCGCGGACCCATGTGTCCCGCCCATGGTGTCCGCGGAGCCATTGTGTCCCGCCCATGGTGTCCGCGGACCCATTGTGTCCCGCCCATGGTATCCGCGGACCCATTGTGTCCCGCCCGCCCATTGTGTCCCGCCCACCCATTGTGTCCCGCCCACCCATTGTGTCCCAGTCGACATTTTTAAAGGTTAGGTGTATACATGTACATATAATTATACATGGTAACTTGCATCTAGAACAGTATATGTTCCATGTTTTGCCGAAATTCGATATAAATATCCGAGAGAGTACCTGCAATGTCAGTGACCCCCATATCTCCCCAATGAAGCAGAATTTACATAACTTTTTCCCACTAAGTTGAATGAATACTCATTATTTTGCACGGGTATGTGTATCTTATTCACCGGGAATGTTTAATGTGTATGACGTCATCAGTTTGAGTAGTCCGGTCCTTCCTCTGCAGCCTTAAACGTTGAAGCGAATGTGTGAAATCGACGATACAATATGGATGTAAGAATCACACTAATTACGTATGCATATATCTCTGCAGCTCCCAGAAATTGTTAAAGGGACACATTGCCTTCAAATATCATGACATTTTGCTGTTTGGAAATGTTCCTTATCTTTTATAAGAGTTGTTCATGAAAAAAAACACGTATAATGTGTTGTAATTAGTGAGTAGTAATTACAAAACAAAAAAATTGGCCTCTGACCCCTGACATCTTACCTGCAAAACATAGACTTATTTCCAGTAGTAAATACCACCGTCTAAATAATGCGCAAAATACGCTGTAAAAGTCTTCAGGCTGGCGCCGCAGCCAGTGGCCTTGTAAACCTATCAGATGATCGCCAGGTAGCATTCTCTACCTCGCCAGTGCTGCGTGCCGTGCCACAATACATCAAAATGGATCAACAGAACGTACTTCAACCAGCTGCGACTGGAAATACGACTGGTGAACACGGTCCGCCATTTTGTGGAGTCAAAAATGTGGTTCTACAAAATGGCGGACCGTTATTTGTCACGAAATTATACAAAAACTACGCAATTTGAAGGGATAGTTATGTGAATCTTTATATTCTACTTAAAAAAAAGCTTCCCAACCATATCCATTTCAGTTTTATAGCCCAAATCGCAAAATCCAAAGCAATGTGTCCCTTTAACGTAGTGCGCCAAAAATCTTGTTCACGCACAAGTTACAAAATCTCAACCTCTCTATTGACACAAAAATCGCTTGAACACTGCGCATTATTTACAAAGATATAACTGGAATCTTTTCTTCCCACATTAGAATGGCCCGTGCTTTTCCCACATTGAAATCAACCAACGTGGAATCGGTCGGTTGGTATTCGTCCTATCGACCACGCCAATTGGGCCAATGAGACAACGAATGGTGATCACCGGGTTCTGCGAGCGAAGTCCTCTCTCCTTCTGCATTTGCAAGAGGGTTCTACATGAGCTGTTTTACCAGGTCAATAGCTCGGGCTGGTCTCTGTACAGACAGACATTTCTGAAATAATTGAACAACACTGTGAAACCCTTCGATGTGATTTTCTATTAGAAATGGACAGGGGGAGTTTGCAGATGCGATTTTAACAATGAGTATCCAAAACCACTCCCAGAGCCCAGAGACACAATGAATATGTTTCAATGGCCCTTTGCCAGTGGGGACAATAGTTCTAGGCTTCAGAAGTGATTTTGAATAGAGTAGGATGTGGTTTTGGACGCCCTGTGTTAAAATCAGGTCGTGCCGACTTTCCCTGTTCATTTTGAACAGAAAATCACATCCAAGAAATTCACACTGTAAGTAGGCCTATACACCGTATCGAATACCAAACGTCATAGCAACGGCAATGTGCTGCCATATTGTGCGACAGGTAGGGGATAATATCGGCATGTATTATTGCACACGTGTGTACCACAACATGGTTGCCATGACGTCATATACGATACGGTCTTTAGATTAGTGTTTCCTAACGCCCAGTCGTTGGAAGCAAGATATGGGACAGAGGGAACGCCCCCCCCCCCCCCTTGTGTTGGTCATTGTTCCCGGAATCTCAGGAATTCCTTTCAGATATCCGGGAGGGTGTGTGTACAGCGTATAGGGACATCTTGGTCCCATGTCTTGCTGATTATGAGTCCAGTTGGTAGTTGTGACCGATAGCTCAGGTTTTTTTTCAGGGGGGGGGGGGGGGGGGGGTTGACCAGGGACAAGCAATTTAATTCCCCCCAATCTCTAATACAGGGTATATTTACCCTCCCTTTGAATATTTTCACTCCTATTTTCTTTTTTTCGTCCTCTCAGTTTTGATCATGGAGGGTTTGGACCACCCACGTTCCCACGCCACTGGTTGTGATTGTCTTTCAGACTTTCATTATTCTGTGTTTGCCGCTGTCACACAGCTGTTCTCGAAAAGCACCGACTCGCCACAATCGGTGAAAGTTTGGATAATCAGGACATTAGAGGGCGTGGCGCGCGCATTTTTGTTCGTAGGCGGGTGAAGCAATAATCATGAATAATTAAGTATTTTTATTGAGAAAGTTATGTCTATTCATTATAATAGAACAGAACGTCATAGCATTGTTATTATTTAGTCAACTAGTTACTTCAATAATTTTAAAGAGCAACTAAAACGCCGAATTACAATTTTGACTTTTTGGACTTATCTGATAGTTTATGCCTCCCCAAAACTAATATAACAAGTTTCATGGGTCTGAAAAAAACAAAAAATAGTTTTTGAGCCTTTTTGATTCCTTCTAAGCCACTTTGACTCGATTCTGAAAAGGCCGAGGTCAACTGCGTGCCGTATCGCGCGAGTGATGACGTATACGTGTAGAAACATAATGACGTCACTGTGTTATACGACAATGTTTTACGTAGAGTCTGTACGTATTTTTTTGTCTGAGGCTAGTATTACTTGCTGTGCTTTTTGCATGATGATTCATGTGTAACACCACGGTAAACATATTTTAAAGTGTTGAAATCTTTGTGGGACACATTTTGAATTGGGGTTGTAGGCTTGTTCTTGCTGAAAAGTTAGTTATGGGTCATACTTTCCTTTGTTTCCAGTCTGCTTTTATTGGTACCTGCGCGGCGTGTTGTGTGTGAGCTGATGCTCTACTCTAGTCTGGCGACTTTGCTTATGCAGCCCTCATAAGGACCCGCACCTTCTCAGAACTATACATGTACACACAATTTTTGTTATAAGGTACCAGACTTAATCGCATGCAGCCTATACGGCACCGTACGTGTACAATGCATGTTAAGTCAAGCGAGCGTGGACAGGGAGACGGCCGGGGCTCTGGCTGCTGGAGCCGGCAACCGCAGGGAACGTCGTCATGGTCTGGGGCGCGTGAGTCCGGGACAGGATTGGAATGCTTGGTGCCTTTACAGTTGGAATGGCTCCAGCCTTCAAACGGAATTGTGCCTTCAAACCCAGCTGAGTTTTCATACTAACACTATCATCAATACAGTCTTTGGCGAAATGTTCTGCACATATTTTCGACCATTTCGACAGCCCAAAATCAGATATTGTATTGTCTACGAAGCGGACCCACTGTCGCCTTTGAACTCCATTCAGCACTGGGAATCGCAGGAAGGTTAGGTCAGGGTTTGTGTCGCTGTTCCTCGTGCAACCCCCAACTACTGAAATAAAATCAAAATTATACAAAATAAACGGGAAAACGGAGGAGTTATGTCGACAAAAACTCTTCCAGCAGCATCAACTCCACGTACGTACATGCACTAGCGTTTGGCTGTAGCATCAACTGACTCTACACGTGTACGTCACGGGGTCACATACATACATTTACATACACAATGAGCTTTCGCGAAACAGGATAAATGGTTCAGAAAAGCACCCCTTTTTTTATTGAAAAATCTCTCTCGTCTGCAAACTCCATCAGTTAAAAGAGTATTTAAACTGTTGGAAAAGTCCAAAAAGTCAAAATTGTAATCGGCGTTTTAGTTGCTATTTAAAGAACGGCTGTCGAGCTGCTACAGACTAGTGAATATTGGGATGAGCTATGGATCAAAAGGTCCCTATTTCGAATCCATCTGTACCAATTCATTTTTACTGTTATATCTTCGGGATTTTTTAATTTAAGGGGAAAAGAGACCGAGAACCTAAGTGCTAGCTGCGCAGTGATCAATGCAATTAATGAGTTATTCCGCCTACGGAAAAAGAAATCCGCGCACGGCGCGGCACTGTCTTAAACAAGTTTATCATAATTATGTATATACAAAACAGCTGTAGGAAAAAAGGCGACAAACAGTAACCAAACTACATTAAAATTACCTAAAGACTATTTATACATTATTAACAGAGTGATTTTGTTTTATTTTGTGGTTCACCGTTTTCCCCAATACTGAGACATGCCTGGAAGAAATGACCAGTGTATCACAGACTAATCCAGAGTGATAATGTTAGTGGTCTATTCATATTCCCACCGCAGTATATGCAGTTATGAAAATGTTAAAGCTTTTAGAACCGCGTAATATATATCCGGTATTTTAATATAAAACCCTAATTAGCATAAACATGTATACCTGCCAGGTTTATGCTAATTAATACTACCCGCTACCGGTCCATATAATCGACGTCAGAAAGGAGGTGCCGGGAACCAGTCTAATAACCTAGTATACTATTCTTCCACAGACTGAGGGCGACATACCGGTGTGGGCCAACAAGACGTATATTCGCAACGCGATACTGGTGAAGGAGGAACATCTGATCGCAAAGCATCGACGCTTCCACTCCCAGTTCTACTCTGAAAACAGCCCCAAGTACAAAGAGTCCACAGAGTGGTAAATTCGCGAGAGGGTATTTTAGTGCACACTTGTATACCACGGCAGTCAGTCACCCTGCAAATAATGCACTTGGCCGGTATCTATCTACTAGCCATAGAAGGACGCCATGATATGGCGTCCTAGTGCCCAATACTGCAAAACAGTTCCATGCTAGAGAAAGAGGTTCAGAAATCACACTTTACCTGCATAAATATTCTTGGCATCATCTCTGTCCTACAGTTCAACAGCCCATCTCCCCGGTAGGATAGAAATATTCCTCCAAGAATGTTAAGAACAGGAGATATTTGCGGGGCAAAATCGTCTCCACGCGACGCTGACTTCACAAACAAGAGGAGCAATACCCACATCTGGAACGTTAATCAACAGAGGGCGCAATTTACAGTAAAAAAACGTACTCAAGGGGTTAATTAAGCCTGCCCAGTTGTCGTGCCAACTGACGTCAGACTTCGGTACTCCATAGAGTAATAAATGAAACTCCATGGAGTACCGAAGTGATGGCGTCAATCAGTGCAATGTTTGGAACCAGAATACATTCTAAACTGCATGTGTTTGGAACTATTGCCGCGGCAACTGACGTCAGACTTCGGTACTCTATACAGTTTCAGTTATTAATTGTACTCGATGTTCAATAAGCCAGTTCGGTATTTCAACCGCGCATGTGCACAATGACATTTTATCTGGAATGACCCGCGTGACCTAACGCGCGCGTTTGAACGCAAAAGGTGGTCGCACAATGCACACGTGTTAAATTCAATCAGAATGGGCGTTCGCATAACATGGCGTGACATTAAGTCTGCAATAGAATACCGATGTGATGACGTCAATCAGTGCAATGTTTGGAACCAGAATACATTCTAAACTGCATGTGTTTGGAACCAGTTGCCGCGGCAACTGACGTCGGACTTCGGTACTCTATTTTATCCCGAATACTTTGACCTTTGAGATACCGAACTGGCTTATTCTTTTCAATGGGAGACCTTTGAGACGTTGGTGGCAGCAGACTTTTGAGCATGCGCACGACTGGTGAGAACAATTGACAAAAAAAGTGGTATGTACGCAGCCACCAGCGTCTCAAAAGTCTGCCATTCAATTCATTCAACATTTATTTCCATATTGCTAACAAATCATGGTGGTGTCAAAAAATAAAGAAGGTAAAAAAGGGAATTAAGTAACAAACAAAATTACAAACTAAACATCTTATCAAGTAGCTGTAGCTACGAATGCTTATGCAATATTCTCATTTTAAGTTAGTCTTTAAAGTGCTACCTTTACTACACTGTAACAAATATCTGTAATTTTACAGAGAATTTTTAACAGATCTGTACTGTAATTGGTTTTTACAGCACTTTTGATGTGAAAATTACAATTTTCCTTAACATTTCCGTGTTTTTAAGGAATTTTGTATATTGCAGTATTATTTGGTAAAAACAGTACTACAAAGTAAAATATTTTGTTAAAATACGTGGGTTGTCATTAAATTTACAGCCAATGTGATGTTGACCCTTAATTTGCATGTTGACCCCGAATGAGCACTGTTGTGACTTGCTCTTGACAAGCAATTTTATCATTTTTATTTCTCGGCGTAAGGGTTAGAAGTTGTGATAACTTTTGAATGCTTTCGTGCGTAAATGTTCTATTTTAAGCTACTAATAGTCTTAAAGATAAAATTTGCCGACCAAAAAATAAACGTTAGGCATTTTCTCATGTATCAACCCGTAACCGGGTTTTGTTTGTAGGATTTCATCTACCTACAACCGGCTCCATGGAGCATGCGATGTGTTTGGGGCACCCACATTGAACTGTTTCCGAAGGCAGATTTATAGATGTCTATACAATACTTAATTTTATCTCTTCAGTGCAGCTGCTGGTCTATGCTTATATCATGCTTAAATTAAGTTAATTTATTTATTTACGATAAACTTTTATGTTTATTCTAATTTAAATTTTAGTTTTTAACTTTAGTTTTTAATTTTTAATTTTTAATTCTTAATTTTTAGTTTTTAGTTTTTATTAAAATATTTGCATTTTTTATTTTTTTATTTTTGATGTAATTTTTTATATGATACCTGTAAGTGGCGGGTCTCCGCTGTTGGATATCGAAATAAATAAAATAAAATAAAATAAAATAAAATAAAACTGCAGTAGAGGGGAAAGCCAATGCACATATAAATCATTTACGTCCGTTACTAACATAGCTGAAGTACGACTGTGAATCAGGTAATGTGGTAATTAGGTAAGAAACATCTTATACAGTGCTATTATTAACACTGATTGACATTTTAAATGATACATTGAAGTTCGCTAGCTATATTGCCAAACAAGTCTATACAATTGCACATCGACTGTGGATTTAAAATGGCACAATAGTTTATTTACAGTTATTATGGTATTTAACTGATAATTGTTTTTATACAAAATAAGTGTACAATTATTTTAAAGAAAAAAAACAGCAAAATGTCTGGCGTCTCTGCTGCCTTCACTTTTGATGTAAAATAGCAGACATTCTTTTTTACATATATTTATCTGTATCTAGGCTATAAACAACTTTGTTAAAATTCAACAAGGAAATAAATCAATACATACATACAGACATAAGTAACTTACAAGAAATGAAAAGGGTACTACAACATTTTTAAAACGGCAATTTGAATGAAAAAAGCTACCTAGTATTAAATGGTAGAGTGAACAAGGTGAGATATAATATTATCAAGACGGTGAATTAAAAGATGAAGGAAACAAACTTAAAAGAAAATATACAACAGATAATGAAAGTCATCATCGACAATCACCGATCAGATTAGTTAGTACCGTAACTTTTTTCCTGGGTTCAGATTATCTAAAAGCAAATACTTGAAAGAAAGAGGAAAATTGAAAAGAACGTCAGATTCCAACAAAAAAGACTGTGGTCAGAACCTGGCGCGTAAAGGAGATGTGCCATAAATATCTAGTTCAGATTGCTTTTTTCAAACATACAATACGAGGATGATCTGAAGGCTTATCATCGTTGAAGTCAAATAGATGTCCTGTTTTCAATTGCAGTCTTTCAAAGAGGACGCTATTTCTGTCTGGTAACAGAAGGCACTCCTTGAAGTTGTCAGATGTTCATAACAGTATTAATTCTTCCTCCAAAATATTCCAGCAACAATGTTTTGAAGAAAATAATGGATGTTGAAAATTCCAAACAAGCTATTTGATATGAAAATCAAGTAAAACATAGGTCTTCTCCAAGAAAATACACAATGCTATATGGAGACGCCACCACTGTGCCTTGGATGGCTCCATGTCTAGTGGAATTCCAAAGGCAGGTGTGCTTTGCTTTGTTCTGATAGACCAGCAAACCCCCATTGTTCCCTGTCGCAAAAGAAATGTCTGTAAATAGTTTTAGCTTTACCCAAGCCAGGAAATCGTAATTGTATTTAACAGCATTGTTGATTAATATACAGTTGCCATGAAGCTGAGCAGAGCATGGACTGTTAAAAACAGCGGCGTAGCCAGGGCTCTCTCCTTGGGGGTTGAGGGCGGGGGGGGCGCTCACAGTTTTCTTAATAATACTATTATTTTCTGAGTTTGCCAAATTTACAGCGGTTGGGGTCAGACTGGGGGCGGGGAGACTTTCTTGACCATAATATGTTTTATTCAAACAATTCCACAATATGATTTCTATATTTTACGAACATAGGTGAATAATCTCATTACATCTCCCTTCGTATATTCAAATATTGAAATTGTTCATGGGAAGCCATGACATTCTTTATGGTGGGATAAGCTGAATATAATGCATTACTTAGTGTGACATGATAGTCCTGTTTTCACGCTCAATTTTATGCAAATTATTAAATTAGAAAACTTCAAGGGAAGTTCAATGATTGTCTGAAACAATTTGGTACCAGAAAATTAAATATGACCGGATCCTACAAAATTAGTTATTAAGGGCATGTTTTCTATTGTTAGTTTTTTACTTGCATTTGGTAGAGCATACTTTTGGCTCTTCTCTCTGATTTATACAACGCCTGAATAAATCCCCGCCATCTGATTGGTGGATCGTCGATCACGTGCATTGAATTATTCGTCCCGTCGCACGACGCGAACCCGCACCGCAAAAAAGTTCTATCATATGGTTCTATCAAACGGTACGCGTTTGATAGAACTTCCCTAATTTCACGGTCACTATTGGTGGCGCTACAACACGGCTGTCATTCACACAAAATAGTTCTCCTAACAGACGATGAAATATAGGAACTCGTAGGTCATGCTAACGCTGCGAACACAAAGAAACAAATTAAATACGCATTTAAACGATTAGATGACTTTGCAAGACATGCAGGAACAACAATTGAGCTTTAACTGTTTAGGAACTGGACAACTTTTTGTCGCGGTTTGATGCGGGACTGAGTAGGAAAAACGGTATGTTGTACACAAAAATATCCATGCATGCAATCTGACGAGGATTTATTCAGGCGTTGTATAAAACAAATAATGAATGTTTCACATTCCTGCAATAGTAAGAATAATATTTCATTCGGTGACAGGTGGAATGTCCCATTCTACTCGGCTTCTCCTCGTGGAATGGAACATTCCATCTGTCACCTCATGAAATTATTCTTACCATTGCACTCATAAACATTCGTTATTACTATACAGCATCCTGCCATCTGTGCCAATTCTGCATCGCATCACATTACTCCGGAGAACTGCGGATGATTCGATAAAAGGGGAAGTGTATGGAACGCCGTAGCTGCCTTCGTGGCTAAAGAAACTCCTCGTCGACGGTATATACATCAAACGACACGACGCGGACAGCAATTCGTTCTATCGATTCGACTCGGACGTTCATCGATTAGGTGTAGGCTTCAAACGTTCTGACGCGAACATCAATCGTTTCAGTGGAAGTCTCAAACGATTCCACGCAAACGTATTTCATACCATGATGCGGTCATTCGATCCGCGTGTATCCAGCTTTTTGTGCCAGGGAGGGCAAACAACGTCTGAATCGTCTTAAAATCGTCTAAAAACAATATTTATTTTTGTTCTTTTATGACGTCTCAAATGCCGCCAGAGGGAGGGGGAAAGTCCCCCCCCCCCCCCCGCTAGATACGCCACTGCATTCGATCCGGCGCTAACACCAAACGATTCAACAATTCGAATGTTATATTTGTTGCGTATGTTGTTTGACTCGGCGCGCCGCCCAGCGTTGGCGGAACGACTGTTGGACTTGCATCGTTTGCACGTTCAGCGGCTTGACTGTTCGTTAAAAGCTTCAAACCATTCGATAGCTTTTCATCACACGACGCGGTTGCAATCGATGAAACGTGCAGCGCATCGTGGGGCCTTACAATAATGATGATTATGGCGGTCACTCTATCTAGGTAGAGTATGACTTCAGGCATCGTCGCATGTGTGAGATTAGTCCAATTCGATGAGTGGTGGAAAATTTGCGATTGCTGCAAACAAAGGGAGGAAGAGAGGGGCTGAAGTCATCTCCACAGGTGTTTTTCCTTCACATCTGGTGCCTTCTAATCCTCTTTTTGTGCAGGATCTCATTATCGGCTTGAGTAGCTTGTCTAACAGCTCCACGCCATCTACACCCGTCAGAGGCCATGGTTTCCCATGAGCGCAGATCTAGGCTGCAAGTCTTTAGGTGCCGTTTGATACAATCTTTATATCGAAGACTTGGTCTTCCTACTTGCCTGGATCCATGTGATAATTCCCCATACAGAAGAGATTTAGGCAGCCTTTCTTCATCTATTCGAACCACATGGCCAACCTATCTCAACTGCCTCTGGCAGAAGAGCCCTTCCACAGATGGCATCTGCGCCCTGTTAAGGACCTCCACATTAGAGATTTTATCCTGCCACTTGATGTTCAGGAGCCTACGAAGATGAGACATTTGCACTCTCTGTAGTCTAGTGATATGCCTTCGGTACAGGGTGTAGGTTTCTGCTGAATAGAGTAGACAGGAAAGGACAACGGCCCTGCAGACTTTACATTTTGTAGCAGATTTTAACCCCGGCCTATATTCCACAAGCCTGCCAAAAGCAGCGGTATCTGAGCTGATTCGGCGCTCAGTCTCTTTGTCCAGTGTATTATCATTGGATACTGTACTGTCCCAGCCAGAAAGCCCAAGTGGGGCCCTGTTGGGCCTTTGATGGGCAACTGAGGGGGCCCCAATTGGGTTGCCCATATGGGTCCCATACAGTTTTGGCCGATGGACCGGGCCAATTGGGTCCCAAATGGGCCAGCCCAAATCTGCCCAAAAGGGTCCTACATGGGTCCAAGCCAGAAAGCCCAAGTGGGGCCCTGTTGGGCCTTTGATGGGCAACTGAGTGGGCCCCAATTAAGTTGCCCATATGGGTCCAATACAGTTTTGGCCGATGGGGCCAATTGGGTCCCAAATGGGCTAGCCCAAATCTGCCAAAGGGTCCTACATGGGTACGTGATGCTGCCGAGATGAAATGATCGACAGCCTTTAATCTTTGTCCTTCTCAGCTGAAATTTGGTGTAATGTACGTTTCCATTTCATTGGCCTTCTCGGACCACCATCTGTCCTCCATTGCCCTGAGCTGTTTTTGCATTTGAGCTTGAATGATTCTGAATTGCCGGTGAAGCGTGGAGGAATCCGGGCAATAAAGAAAGGTCAGAAATGCTTTCCTTTTCTTATCAATCAGATCCCTGATTTGTCCGTCATTATCATCGAACCAGTCAGCACTCCTGCGCTTTGGGTGACCCAAAATATGGGTGGCTTGTTCAAAGACACATTCACAAAAACGTTCCCATTGTTCTTGTGGATTGTTCCAGTATTGAGGTGTGTATGCCTGAGAGAACTGTTCTCAGTTTAGGCCAAACAAAATGTTTGGTTGTCCTCGACCGCCCGCCCCTATTTTTCGGCCCGCGCCAAAAAATTGTTTTTTCAATTTTATCCCAAAACTCGAATTGATATTGCTGGTTGATTCGTTCCAATCTCGTTTCCATTTCTTTTTTGTTATTTGTAATGCACAAACACGACCCTACCTTTTACTCAGTTTGAAAGTTCATATTCTAGTATCAGTGTGTGACTTCGCACAATAAATATCTCGCTTGAAATACACGCGGTACAGAAATACACAAGCTACGTGACCACTCATCAAATTTCAAATTCCCAAGATTCATCAAGTAAAATTCCCAAGAATTCCCAAGGCGATGGGGAAATTTGTGCAAAGAGCTAGTCTGGTTCCCTGACCTGAATATTCCCTGACGTCTAAATCTTAGGTCAGGTAGCTACCGCGGTTTAAAATAGATCATGACGTACAGTGTTAGTCCGAGTGACGTCAGTGGCATCATTCAAATTTCAACATTCTTGCAAAATTCAGTCCGCAAAATACTGCAAGAGTGTGGCATTGATTTTTCAGTTTTTATATATAATTGAGAATTCAAATTCTAGGATCTGTAACGGGCCTGACAGATATTTTGTTATTGCGAACATCAACGTTAAAGGAACACATTGCTTTGGATTTTGCGATTTGGGCTATAAAACTGAAATGGATATGGTTGGGAAGCTTTTTTAAAAGTAGAATATAGAGATTCACATAACTATCTCTTCAAATTGCGTGGTTTTTGTTTAATTTCGTGACAAATAACGGTCCGCCATTTTGTAGAACCAAATATTTGACTCCACAAAATGGCGGACCGTGTTCAACAGTCGTATTTCCAGTCGCATCTGGTTGAAGTACGTTCTGTTGATCCATTTTGCACGGCGCGCAGCACTGGCGATATGTGTCGCGAGGTAGAGAATTGTACCTGGCGATCATCTGATAGGTTCACAAGGCCACTGGCTGCGGCGCCAGCCTAAAGACTCTTTCAGCGTATTTTGCGCATTATTTAGACGGTGGTATTTACTACTGGAAATAAGTCTATGTTTCGCGGTTCAGATGTCAGGGGCAGCGGCCAATTTGTTGTTTTGTAATCACTACTCACTAATTACAACACATTATACGTGTTTTTTTGCATGAACAACTCTTATAAAAGATAAGGAACATTTCCAAACAGCAAAATTTCATGACATTTGAAGGCAATGTGTCCCTTTAATGTTACCGAAAACAAGTTCGGAAAACCTCGGACATTTTCGGAAAAGGCCAGAATCTGGGAATTTTCGTCACGTGACATTGGCGGCTACCGGATGACCTAATATTCATCAGAAATAGGCAGAATATTTTGGTGTGGGAACCAGACTATGCAAAGAGCATGGAATAAGCACGTTGCGCATCTGCAAAATCCCAAGGAGTGGCCACAGTGCACACATGACGCACTAGGCTAAACTGTTATGAAAATCGCTTTTTGATAAAATAATAAACTTAGGAAAAAAATATAATCTCAAAATGTTTCTAATTATATTCTTTAATCACTATATATATTAATATTTAGTTTGGAATGTTTTTGTTGTATATTTACACAAACGATTAAATAATAAATATTCAAAAAAAAAAATGCATCAACTGCACAGGGGAAGCCAAGATGGCGTCTCTAATACACGCTCAGCATTCATTGCAAACTGGGTGTAAAAGTCTTGTTTGATTGTATGTGCAGTGTGGCTACAACATAGAAACTTCGTGAGGTTTTTTGGTCGAATGTTGAGCCAGCTTAAATACAGCTGCAACACACATAGGTCGCGTCCACCAAAAAGTGGTCCATTGAGCCCCAGGAGATAGTGTCAGCACTAGCAGCCTTAGGGCTACGGTGTGTGTTCGGATGGAGTGAAGGACCCGGCGGCCATCGCTGAAGAGGCAGCCGTATTACGTATATTAAGCTGTTTATCGGCACAACATTTGTGTGTTTGTTTTACTTTGTGTATGGTTTAAAGTTGGACTTCCGGGGAATGTAAAAAATAAATAAAAAATCAGCCCGCCCGCCCCCCACTGGCAAAAAGGGGTGTGGCGGACAACCAAACATTTCTTTTTGCCTTACAGACATCAAGTCTTCTCAGAGGCTTTGCGGCAGTTTTCCTTTTCAGGGTGTATGGGCTAATCTTCATCAGGCACCGTACCAGATCACTGTCAGTTGAACATTCAGGTCCACGCATTGCCCGTGTGATTTTAACTCAAGAAAAATGTCTTTGAAAACGAAAAATGTACAATAATGACCTCTGACATAATTCACACTAAGAACTGAGAAGCTAAATTTGGCTAATCTTTTGCCGAATTTTGACCGCGAAAGGGTATGCACTTTGTCGATTCCAGCATTTTTGCCGGAATGTTAGATTGTTACGACCACACGTAATTAACAAGAGTGCATGATGAGTTTAAGCTTGACCACCATTTAAAAAAATCTTACATGGTGTTTATCAATCCAAAAATCTTTATTCTGTAACACTGTTTTATAAAATAATTTTTAACGGAATTTGGGGTAAATGTGATATGCTTATAGTACCTGTTTTAGCACGATTTAGAAAAATATAACGGTATCCCAGACCAAATCAACTATTAGGCCTACCCAATTATTATTATTATTATTATTATAATTATAATTATTACGTGTATGATTTATTTATTTATTCGACCATTAAGTTATAAACACAGAGATGGGCCAGGGGCAACTAACGTAAAAAAAAGGGGAATTTAGCGCCGATCTGCGCACTTCCGCGTTTGAAAACGAGGATCTCAATGTCACAGTAAACAACTTTATGCTAATCGTACGCCTGCGCTGCCTTTTATGGCCTGATTGCATGAATAAATGTTTTGAAAAGCGTTGTTTTGTTTGCCACTGACATTCTCGCTTTCAACCCGGAAAAAGTGCGCAGAAGGGGCTATGAAATTCCTCTATGGTATACAGAAATTCAAAAGGGGAGGTGGTTGGTGGTGGGCGCTATCACCGCCGCCTCGAGTTTGTAAAAGAATAACAATGACATCCTGGGTGGGGGTGGGATGGCTCAAGCTTTCCGACGCCTCCACCCCCCCCCCCCCCCCCCCCCCCCCAACCCCGGTGAAAAACATCAACAAAACTCATCATAGGCCTCATCTCTCAGCGACAAGAACCAGGCGCACGCCATGCCCTTAAATGAGCAAGAGAGGGCGCTATTTTACAGACAACAACCAGCCAGCCAGACAATCAACAAACCACTTCCCGTCTGTTTGTCTAGCTGCACGAGCGAGGCTGACTCAGACGGAAATTCGTCCTATTCATGACAGAAAAGGGAACATTTCGGTAAGATGTGTATCAGATAATGATGTCGCTCGTTTTAGCTTTCTGGGGGTCGGCTGGGAAAAGGACGTCGACTGGCCGGGCATCCGTTCGTTCGTTCGTTTGGTTTTTGTATTGTAGGCCTCCTTGTACTAGTTAACGTTAGGGATTACTAAAAATGGCGTCCTTTTGTTTGGTAAAGAAAAATGCACACGATTATCAATATAATATAGTAGCGCATGAACTCAATCATTGAGTCAATGCGTAGCCACAAATGATTTGTAGTGCTTGGCTTAGTTATATTATTATTAATGTCATTATGGTGACTGTGTTGAGCTGCGTGTATTTGCATTCGTCCATGCTGTACCCTGGGCCTGTCCCTAGCTTGAAAATTCCAGCTCGAGGCTCATGACATGTGAGATGTAAGCCTATCATGAGCCTTGTCTAGAGCTAGAATTTTCAAACTACACCTACCCTTAGAAAAACTTTCCATGGGATTCCCATGATGTCCAATTCACCATGCAATTCCCGGCCATGGGGTTTTGCATGGGAGATTTCCGGTTGCTAGGCAATCAATTGTCCTGGACATTTCAATTGGAAAAAAAAAAAATCTTGTCTTGGATTGAAAATTGTACTTTTGTACAGTTGGGGTTTTGTACAACAAAAAATACAAAATTTCAATCTGCACAATCTCCACATTGAGGATAAAGCTGCGGTGTGGGGGGGGGGGGGGGGGGGGGGAGGGGGGAGGGGTGTCTGCAAAACAGGGTTGCTTGCGGACCACACAGTTTGAAAATGGCCTCTACTGTGCTAAAAAAAAGTACTGCTTGAAGGTGCACTGTACCATGTGTACCCTTTAGATACTTAGAACTAGGGGTGTGCATTTACAGGTAGTAAAAGAACCGGGTACCCGATTAAAAAAAAACCGGATACCCGGGTACCCGGCTACCCGTTAAAGAAACCCAACCCAAGACTTCCAATCCCGGATGTTGCAATAATGTCTTTCTCCGAGATTCAAAAGTCTGATTTCAGACAAAAGTCTAAAAAATCTGATGCCTGTCCAGTAAACATGATCACTATCTACTCCGCCATTACATGTTTCGGTACGTGCATGCGCCGGCATATCACAAAAGACAGAAGCTTTATACAGTTGTATTTATTGTGGAATGAGGCATGCTATTATGTCACATCGAGGCTCTTTATCTATACCCAGACTACAAAAACCACAACCGGTAAATTCCCTTTATTGTCAATTTTCGTGAGCGTCAACAAAAATGAAATCTGTGCTGTTTCCCATGTAGACGGGTTTTAATTTTGAAAATTTCCGACAAATAACAATCGAAACCTTTCCTTTTTCATTTTCTGGGAAGTTACTATGCGATAATGTAAAGTTGTACGGGTACTCAATTCCATAATCTGGAACCGGTTCCTGACATGAACGGTCGGGTAGTCGGGTACCTGGTTCCGATGCACACCCCTACTTAGAACTTATGCACCTGTCAACTCCCCGCCCTCCCCATAGTCTATGGAATAGCCGCTCGTGCAACGCGACGAGCGTCTATAATATGTGTGCAGATCCGACGATTAATTATGCAAGACATCCGCCTCCTGACCTCTAGATTTTGACCAATCAGCCTGTTCGTTTTTTGGACCTTCGGTAAGCCGCTGATCAGACAGGCGCGCGTTGCTACCCAGACAAGTGACGTGACGCGCCCCAGATATGCATGTCTTTGAGAAATGTAAACATTTCTGCACGCGCACGGAATCATGTTGCAGTTGTACTGTACGTACCGCGCCCGCGTGCGCGTGCTGGGGAAGCACACGCGCGCGACACAGCGGCATTTGAATTATTTCGTTGCTATGGCATTGCTGCATACGCGCTGTGATGAATGCTGAGAAATGGAGTCAGCTGACACCTACCAACCAATCAGTACCTTCGTCGACATTTCTGATCGAAATGACGTCACAAGTTGCAAAGTCCACTCCGATTGGCTGGCGCGCGGGGTCGCATAAATTAGCATGTCCGCATATATCAGACGTTGATATGCATGCAATGCATGCAACGTCTGATACTCAGACAACCCTCCCCATAGGGCTGTCCATTTTCAAATAATTTAGTATTCAAATATTTGAATTTGCATTTGGCCAAATAATCAAATAGGCCCTATTCGAAACTCCCCGATCAAGTTTTACACATGCCAGCTGCAGCCGCCATCCTCGCAATAAGCTGGGGGTTTAGCTGGTGTACCGCAGTCATGGCAGTACGTGCGGCATTTAAAGCATACCAGTGAAGGTTCCATTCGTTACTGCGCGTGCTCCAGTTTTGTAACAGTAGCATTGCTACTCGCACGAGTAGTAAATTCGTTTGTCACAAATCGTGCACCAAATGATCTGACATGTCTGACAATAAGAATGCAACTTTACGATTAGCCTACAATAACACAGTCCTGTGTGCAAGTGCAGAGTTTTTTTTTTTCTCGAATATTCAACCGGCTAAAAGCTATTCGAATATTCGGTTGATGATCGAATATTGTAATAGAGTACCGAAGTGATGACGTCAATGCAATGTTTGGCGCTTGATATTAGAAACCACCCGATTGATTTTGTTTGCATTGTATTAAGATCATTAAGAGTACGTATAACATTCTAATAATTTTTGCAATATTTATTTTAGAAGTGTCAAGGGTTTTACGGTCAGGAATAATAAACCTCTGTCCTAAAAAAAATGTGGCATTTGACAGTGCTAAGCACCGCAACTAGTCGAATCTATATGTGCATCTATATATATTTTTTTCGAATATTCGAACCGGCAAAAAGCTATTCGAATATTCGGTTGATGATCGAATATGGATATTCGCTATATTCGGGACAGCCCTAGGTCACACGCGGGTCAGAAACGTGAGTAACAAATTATATGCGTGCCGTGCCACAACCAAGGCCATCTACACATGCGTGGGGGTGTACATAACATTCCATGAGGGGAGTACATAACACTTGTGATCTGACTTGTGATCTGACTTGATTACAACTCTGCACAATAACTCTTGGGGATAGAATATTAAAGAATGTGTCTGCAATTGCAAAATCTTATACATGTCACTTTGTAAACAGGGACACCACTTTTGGACCCCAAATTTATGGAATGACCCACGTACATTGTACATGTGCAAAATTCTGTGTTTAACCCCAGCCATCAGTACGGTATTTTATGGGAGACGTCGGGGTGCCGCGGCGGCTCTGGCAGCCAAGCGAATTTGAACCGCTACAATGTGTTTGTGCAGTCAAGCGTAACATATACACAATAATCCAACAATGGATTGAAACTGCACAAACAGCGGCCAATGGCGTCATCCGGCCTGGTGGCACTGTTTTTTTTGGCGCCATATGGCGTCATCCGTACGCAAGGGGTTAAAATGGTGTGACCCTGTGGCTACATGTACCTTGTACCAATAAGCAGTCACTGCCCAAAGAATGAAGCCATTTCTTAGTTATGCATCTTTTTTTGTCTTTTTCAGACCTTCATGGTGTTATTGGAGAGTTGCTCCTCAGGATAATTCCCCGGTCTTAAACAGTAACATTCTTATTGTACTTTTGTTCAGGTTGCAACGGAAAATGGCACGTTCGTTTGCATAGAAACGTATGCATTAAATAGATGCACGTCGTCATGGCATCAGCGAATAAAGCAAATTTGACTGTGGAGCAGCTGTCCGATATCGCGGAGTACGAAAAGATCGGGCCGCAGGACATGCAAGCAAACTACGACATGCTGCTGGATGCAGGTTTGAACATTTCTTTGAAGTTTAATCTAGGCGTGTGCATTCATGGGTAGTACGTGAATCGGGTACCCATTTGAAAAAAACACGGGTACCCGGGTACAAAAGCCAATCCCAAAAATTACATCTCGGAAATTGCTGTTCGTATTGTTCGTGAAGGTCAACAAATTAATATTACCACATCGGTGCATCAATGCCGCAACATACAAATGTGTACAGTGAGCTCTATAGCTTGACATTCAAAAGCTTTCTCTTTCATATATTAATTCGGTTACGGGTACTTGATTCCATAATCTGGTTTCCCTGTTAAGCATGACCTTGCGCTCGGGCTTGATGTACGCTTTCCTCAGCCGCTTTTACCGACTCGCACTGTCCGCACTGGACTTATCGTCTCAGGAAAAGTTACCTGGTCAGTTTTCCTGGGCAGCAGTTGCCCGATAGAAGTAACCGCTGGACTCGGGAAAAGTAACTGAGAGGAAAACGTCCTATAGGCTGTCCACACTGGACTTTAAATGGGAAAAGTACCCATCGTCTCGGTAAGTTTTACCCAAAAACGTCCAGTGCGGACAGGGCTTAAGAACTAGTATAGCCTGGCTATATAACTTACTGACAGCAAAATCAACAGATTTCCTCACAAAAACAATGTACATTTTACATATTATTGAGGTGCATTAACCCCTTGCGTACGGATGACGGAATTTGGCGCAAAAAAACCTAGTGCCACCAGGCCGGATGACGCAATTGGCCGCCGTTTGTGCAGTTTCAATCCATTGTTGGATTAAACAGTGCCACCAGGCCGGATGACGCCATTGGCCGCTGTTTGTGCAGTTTCAATCCATTGTTGGATTCTTGTGTATAGGTTACGCTTGACTGCACAAACACATTGTAGCAGTTCGCTTGGCTGCCAGAGGCCGCCGCGGCACCTCGACGTCTCCCGTGAAATACCGTACTCAAGGGATTAAGCAACAATCTTAATTTTTCCGGAAATGTAGGTATGGGCGTACCAGGACACTCATTGACATCAGTGTCTCAGGTCGGGACAGAGCTTTACCGACACAGGAGGAAGAAGAATCGTCCGGTCCAATACCGTCCAACAGATAGCTTCAGTCTGGTTAAACATAATGCAAAGGCTACTGCAGATCCCACCAATGGTACATAAGAAGTATACATGTAGGATGAATTTGCTTGTGGCATTATAGCCTCTTTCAAGGGTAGTATACAACATTTGCTTTTGCTGTAATTTTCAGAAATAAATGGATTTGGGGGGTTTCCATTTTAGGGTGGAGTGGTTAATCTGCGGTCAGGCCAAGCTGTTGAAAAGCCTGGCCAAGCCCCTGGAACACCTGGGCCTTTGGGCTTCTATAATCCCCTGATTGTACGCAATAAACTGCCCATTAATTCTGGAGTCCAGCAGGCTCCTATTGTTCACCCAGACTTGACTGACAGCTGAGGCATCTTTTGATCCTGCCGTGTATTGGTACAAGATTGGTGTGTGAGGGGCTACAACCAGGCCTGGCCTGGCAGAGGCCGGGCTTTATTGATTAGTTGATGCTCTATTGTTAGGTGATTTGTGGCTCACAATAGCAAGAGTAAAAGCCCGAAGGCCCGGGCATGGCCGGGCTTTTCAAAGGCCTGGCCCGACCACAGATTAACCACTCCTCCCTTATATCAAGCTATCAAATACTGTGACCTGCTTAAAGTTTTGTGTGCATAAAGATGCTGGAAAAACAGAGAGAACAAAAATTATGTTCAAGTAGTCTGGTTTCCTGACCCTACTAAAGTAGGGTCAGGAAACCAGACTACTTGAACAGAACTAATCGGAATATTTTATAGAGTCGGGGAATTATCAGGTCGGGGAACTAGATTTTTTCCAATGATTGTCGACCGACAATCATTTGAAAGCAATATGAATTTCCACAGCACACCAGGTGGCATGATTTCACAGAATGCTTGAGACTTATTTAATTACAGTCAAGTAAGGTATTTCCTAATAATTCAGTAGTTTTTTTATGATTGCAAATGTTGTACATGTTTGCTGTCAGCACAAAATGAGAATAAAGTCGCTCTATGACTTTCATAGTTGGGTCATTCCACCAGGTTGGGACACAGTGTGTGACATTATACAAATAATGAATGTTAATGAGTGCGATGGTAAGAATAATTTCATGAGGTGACAGATTGAATGTCCTATTCCACGAGGCGAAGCCGAGTGGAATGGAACATTCCATCTGTCACCGAATGAAATTATTCTTACCATTGCACGAATGTGAAACATTCATTATTTGTTTTATACAACGCCTGAATAAATCCGACACTGCGACAGATTGCATGCATGGATTTCTTGGTGTATTAACGTTACAACGTGCCGTTTACCTTCTCAGTCCCGCATAAAACCGTGACAAAAAGTGGTCCAGTTGCGAATCAGTTAAAGCTTTAATTGTTGTTCCTGCGTGTCTTGCAAATTCCTCTAATCATTTGATTGCATATTTCATTTGTCTCTCTGTGTTAGCAGCGTCGTCTGTTAGGAGAACAAACCGCGGCAGTTCGAGAAACTCGGCCGCCATGTTGCGTGAATGACAGCCCTGTTGTAGCGCCACCAAGTAACTGTGAAATTAGAAAAGTTTTTTTGGTTCTATCAATGCGCGCGCACCATGTGATGGACCCATGTGATAGAACGTATTGGGCGGTGCGGGTTCGCGTCGTGTGATGGGTCGAATAATTCAATGCACGTGATCGACTCTCCACCAATCGGATGGCGGGGATTTATTCAGGTGTTGTATAATTATCCATATCTTCAAAAGTACATGTACTAATACATTTGTACTATTACAATCTGCAGTATCGCCAAGATCTTGAGTCGGGTACATTATACCACGAGGCCACAGTGCTCCACAAGTACATATTTTAATTCGCTTTACTAACTCAATTCTCAGCAGACACTGCAGTGGTCATGTCAGTTGGTAGATACGATCACAGTCCGCTGGCTGCCGGGAAAGCATCACTTGTGCATCCAGAAACAAGTCCGGTATCAGAAATTAACAAGGAGGATCAGGAGACAGAGGGAATTGTGTCTGCTGACCCCAGCCAACCAGGGCCGGTCAACCTGATGGGGATCACTGATGTCCACAGGACTATCAGTAGACAGCTGGAGCAGGCCACTGCAGTGGCAGGTAACATTCATGAATTGATTTTGCTCTGGTCTTTTTCACTGGTAATGGGCTTCTCAAACTCAGAACACTTTGTTAGTGATGACATTCTTATTAACCCTTTGCGTTCATGAACATCAGGAATATTTGGATGGGGGGTTGAAAAGATCTCAAATGAATTGGCAAAAAAGTTAAGCCCCACCACCCAAACTTTCCATCAATAAAATAGTTTTCAAAGTGAACAAAGAAACTGGTAGGAGCAGGATTCGAACCTGCTACCTCCGGAATACCGTACCGGCGCTCTACCAACTGAGCTATCTTGCCCTATGCTGGCAGTCTCTCAAATTGTCAGTATCTTTGTTCGGGTGGGCGCTAGTCAGAAGTCATCAACCCAGAATGCCGTATAGCCAGGGATGACACCCCATTTTACGATACAACCTAGGAAGCGACATTGTGGGGATCACTCAATGAGGATACGACTTTTTAACTTATAATTTGTCAAGCAATCCACAAGGGAAACTGAAATAGTTTGACATGTGGAGGGGGAGATAGTGTGTGTGAACCCCCCCCCCCCCCCCCCCCCAATGTGATGTGTTTGAAAAATGCTACATTAAGGTGTGAATGCCTGAAAATTGTAGTATTAGCTGGCATTGGTGGCCACCATGACACCAACAAAATCTGTATACCTCACCACATGCCGTGAATCTTCATTTACCAGAATACCCGAGTAGAGAGCTTATAATAATATTCGGCTTTTTGCCCCAGCTCCTACCAGGATTTCAACCCTCGCTTATCTCAAGCTGTAGTCCCCTTGGGGGAGTTGATTACTGGAGGAAGGACGAACACCAGCAGGGACCAATAAATATCCTTTAACTGACCAATTGTTGGTGGACAAGACCCTAGTTTCTATAAGGCGAATTCACCTCATGATGTTGAAAGCTGGCCTTGGATCACTGTGGACCAGAAATCTGACTTTGTCTTTTCACTTTGACTTACATGTACTCCTTATCTGCAATTCGTACATGCACCTGCTTATTATTCTGACAGATTTTGTCTTTTGTTGTCGTCCCCCCCCCCCCCCCCCCCACCCCCACCATTTCCATTATCTGTCTCCGTCTTTGGTTCTTTCTCACTTTCTGTGACTTTTCTAACCCTAACCCCCTAGGGTGCATGCAAAATCATATTAATATTGATGGATTTAGCAGGGTTGGGGCTAAAGATGTTTTGGTCAATCTACCCTTTTCGAATGTGTGCTCTTTCACTTCAATCTGTGTGACTAAATCCTATAACTATGCTCATTTGGGTCCTAGATACTTAATTATGTTTCAAGATTAACATTAATCTAATTTGTCTTTTCATCGTTGTTGTTTGCCTGCAGATAGTGGACACCAACCATGCCCCTTCTGCTCATATGTCTTCAGTAGTGTCTTGTTCCTGATCAAACATCTCAAATATCGACATGGAATCAACCTTGAGATGGAGATTGGCACACCACAAGAGACAAAGCATCCTTCCCACTTAACCCCTCAACAGCCTTCCCTGAACAACCACCAGCATCCCTGTCTGGATCCTGCCCCTGTCTCAGGTTCCAATCCACCCGGTGCAAATTCCATGTATGGTACACCATTTAACATCAAAGAACAGTTTCAGTCATCTGTTGGGAGCAAAGATGATGTGGAAACAGAATCAACAATTGGACCTTCCATTCGGGTTCCTGAAGTCAACCCAGCAGGAGTTGAAGAGCAGAGGTCACAACTGCAAAATGAAGTGATGCTTCAAAGGATGGACCAATTAAGAAGGCCGAAGTTGAATCAGGTCGCAGAGATCAAACAACCTGGGCTGCCTATCATCATCTGTGACAAGTGTACCAGGGCATTTACCAATCTTGAGGACCTGGAACAGCACCAGCGGGTCCACAATATCACTAAGACTTACAAATGTGAGCACTGTAACAAGCTGTTCCAGAACCCCAGCAGCCTCAAGAAGCACACCAAGCTGCATACAGATGGGAAGATCTATGCCTGCGACCACTGCCACAAGTCATTTGCAGCTGCAGCATATCTCAAGACCCACATGCGGCTCCATACCAAGCAGAAACCTTTTGTTTGCAAACACTGTGGGAAAGCATTTGCCGCCAGTGGCACTCTTATCAGCCATGAGCGGATTCACATCAATGACAAGCCATACGGCTGCGAGTTCTGTGGTAAGCGCTTCCGGCAGGGCAGTCACCTGAACAGGCACAAGATCATCCACACCAACATGAAGCCCCACGTGTGTAGTAAGTGCAATAGAGCATTTGCTGACGTAGCCAACCTCCGGCGCCATGAACGGATCCACAACCAGGACAATCCTAATGTCTGTGGAGAGTGTGGCAAAAGCTTCATCAACCTGAGTAGCCTGAAAAAGCATGAGCGCCTTCACACCAATGAGAAGCCTTACATCTGCAGGCACTGCAGCAAACCCTTTGCCTCCAGCGGCAATCTCATCAGCCATGAACGTACCCACACAAATGAGCGGCCATATGTCTGCAAGGAGTGCGGCAAAGCCTTCACCCAGAGCAGCCACCTTAAGGCCCACATGGGAACCCACTCCACTGACACTTTGTACGTCTGCAAGCATTGCGGCCGGGGTTTCACCCAGCGCAGCACCCTCTGTGTTCATGAGCGGATCCACCTGAACAAGAAACCTTACATTTGCAAAGTCTGCGACAGAGCCTTCACACAGAGCAGCACCCTGAAAGCACACATCCGGACCCACACCAAAGAAAAGTCGCATGCTTGTAAAGTCTGCGGGAAGGCCTTCTCTGCCAGAGGCAACCTTAGAAGCCACGAGCTCATCCACACAGATGAGAAACCATTCAAGTGCGGGGTGTGCCCTAAGGCTTTCAAGCAGGGTAGCACTCTTCGAGCTCATGAGCGTACCCATACAAAAGAAAGGCCATACGTGTGCCGAGTGTGTGGCAAGGCCTTCGCAGATGGAAGCAACCTAAAAGCCCATACTTTAAGAATTCACTGTAAGGGCACTGGCTTCGACCTTGGGCCTCTGCCGGGAGGGGATCTGCTTACCAGCGCCATGCTGGCACAAACAGCTAATGAAACTCCCAACATGGATGAGCTATATTCAGTGAATAAATTCAGCGATCTAACAATTGACTCTGAAAACTCCAGTCAATCGCCTGTTGGAATCAAGATCAGGAAAACATTAGATGGGTTAACCTCACAGTTACGGTTCACAGAGGAGGAAAATGTTTCTCCAAACAACTCAACTGACCATGATTATAAAGCATGGGAAACAGAGAAACCCTTACAGGGTACCTTAGAACTAGAATCACGAAGTGACCTCACTACTAAAAATGACAATACCTTAATAAGGTCACAAACATATCTTGCAACAAAGGTATCTTGTGGCAATGCTGGTGGCAGTCAGTCTCATAACTCTACAGAGAATGTACTTAATATTTTAAGGAGGCAGGCAAGCAAATCTGAACTTTCCGAGGAGCAACATCAAGTAAAACAACTAAATAATGATGAAGCCACTCATCCATCAGGGTCATGTCTTGACTCCAAAATGATGGAATCGATCACAAACGATGAACATGTTTTTAGGGAAAATTTTTCTCAATCCCCACCAACACTTCTTAAGTCAAATAATGCGGGAGACCATGATACCCAAGGATCCAGTGAGGAGGAGCTTGCATCTGATGAGGACGACTATGATCTGGAGAGTCCACAAATGGCAGGTGACCAGAACAACTCGGGGGAGGATTCTGAAGCGGAAGATATGTGCAGTGCAGACTCGCCCGAGTCATGTAGACAAGGAAACTCAGATTTTTCAAGACACATTCATCAGGTAACGGAAACCAGAGCAGCTGAGAATCTGGAGAGCAGATCCTCTGCATCACATATGTCCATTGGTGAACGAGCCCAGTGTTTGCAAACCGGAAGGGCGAAAAGAGAGATTGGTTGTGAGGCTCAACAAGATACTGAAAATGGAGACCGCAAAACGCCAGAATCGAGTAGGCATGACTTGTTAGTTGAAAGCAGTGGAGCTGAAGAAAGCATCGCGATGAAGAACGGAGGATTATTTGACCTAGAAATCACAAGGTCGGGCCATGTGCAGGATGCACCTTGCTCTGGTAGACAGCGGCAGTTTAGTTGCAGGAAAAGCCTTGTGGATGATCTAGAGCTTTCTAGGATTCTCCCACTCAATTAAAGTGCTTACAAATTGCTGGTATGGTGCTGGGTGATCAGTGATTTGGGTGATTCCATAAATGTAGGGGCCAATAATTGTTGGTGTCCCTCTTTACATTGTGGTAAATATATATACAAATGATTTTAGATGCTCAAATTATAGGACTTGTACCTTAATATCTGGTAGCAAAGGATGAAACATCTGACTAATTTCCTGACAGTATGGTGTTCTAAATAGTTCACGGCTTCACGTGTAAAAGGGACACCAAAGCTGCGACGTTTTAAAAACTGCTGTTGAATTGCATTGTTTGGTTCTTAAATACTACCATGTGCACATATGTGTATGAAAAATTGCCCTTTATTATGTTAAAGCATGTTAATACTGCTTAAGAATGGAACCATATTTAAATGATTTAATAACTAGTTGACCGAGATTGACTGTGTTAGCCCAAATGTTTCACGTGTAAACAAGACCCACTTTTTTGGTGTCCCTTTTACACGTGAAATTTGTGTAAAATGTTTCTGAGAAATAATAAGATTATTGGGTTCACTGGCAAATCCAAATCTATCGCCATTAATTACATGTCCCACTTGATAAGTGTGAAATCATAACAAAGATTGCATGCTTGGAATTTTTTATTTTTTTGCCATTGAGGCCTACTAGGTTTCACGTGTAAATGGGACACCAAATGGTGTCCCCAATACGCAATGCACCGAATTGTTATTCTTAGTCTAATCAAGTTATTTTCACAATAAACCTTGATGTTTTATCCTAGGTAAGGAAAAAAATACATTTTATAATAAACGCACCACATTGAGCATGAATCATCACAAAAATAGCAGAAAACTAATTTGGTGTCCCCTTTACACGTGAAACCGTGAATGGTTTTGACATGATATTTTGGCATTTCTGAAGTAAATAATGTCTGATTTTGGCTACAATTAATGAGGAATGTCAATATCTTTAAGTTATACTGAAAAGTATTAATAAATCCCCTGTCAATCAATTTTTTCATTTTGGGTCAAAATGTTACAAGTTGGCACCCTAATTTATAGAATAACCCATATATGGCTAAAAATTGTAATTAATTAACTCTCTCCCCAGGCATTCATGGTGGGAATGCTCCTGAATCCCCCCCCCCCCCCCCCCCCCCCCCCCAAATTTACTACTCTGCTTGGAACCCCATAATGTACTAAAATTTAGTATTTCAATCCCCTTGTAAAGTAAATATGGGCTGGGCTCTGTTTTAAATATTGAAAATCGTCAAAAATCTCCTGGTGAATTTCGAAAAACCGGAGAGGGTCCATGGTGGTGAACTTTTAAATGGCTATACATGCAACACCTGTCTACAATAACAATATGCACGTAATAATGTGTAGAGTTAAAGCCAAAATTAGCCGTCCCTATGATTTTTTTATATTTTCCGCAAGTCTCAATCAGCTGCAATTACCTTGATCATGACTTCTTTCTATAGATATAAACTACTCTTGATTGAAGAGGCCTTCTTGAAATCTTCTAAAGGATTCCAGAACCAATTCCTTGAAAAGGGCTTTTTAATATTAATAGCCCAGAGAAGGAAAATTTCTCGAAATGTCCTTTAAAAAAATTCACATTAGAGCGGTTTTTGCATTGTTTTTGAATTGCTCTGGATAATTCCAAGATCCGATGGAATTTGAGCGGTGATGGAATTATTTTGACATTGTCATTTTTTTAATTTCTTCTTTCCTAGGCAGGAACTAAATAAAATAATCCTTAAAACTTCTGAGATTTTCTTGCATTCCATATGAAAGTACTTGCCACATGGACTTGCCACAGCTTCATGTCTTTTCTTTGGAGATGTGAACCATTAATTTGTTTAATTAATCTTAATACATTTTTTTGAGGGGCTAATTAAATCTGGCCTTGACTGTACATTTGCATTAGCGAAGCCCAAATGTGAATCTCATATTCTGAATGCCATTTTGAATACATTAAAGATGTGGTACAGTATTAAGCACTGGTGAATTTAATGACAGGCATGGATAAACCTTACTACTTAGGCCTACAGCAACAGCATTTTATATCCCGAACAGTTTATATACCGTACTTTTACAATCAGTTACTACACGTACTACAATGTATATATTTATTTATTTATTTAATTATTTATTATTTGGCATTCAGCTGGTGTGATTTCGACAATGCATTGGTCTTCCAAAATCACATACTCTCTTCAAAAATCATATTCTGAAGCTTTCAAAGTATTGCACCACATTAACAAGGAGTACATTTTGACTTCCTGGTTTGACAGCTTAAACCCCATTGTGATTCAGTCTGCCTGTGATTTTGGACCTAAAATGACATTTGCGCCTAATCGCCACTGCCATTTTAAATGGAAAAATCAATCTTGGGATTCCAGTGTTAGCCTAGTTTCCATATCGCCGTTGCGCCATCACAGACTGCGCAGACAGTACGACGCGGAACCGTCGTATTAAAGCGGCCGTGGGACGTGCTGCGACGTCTCGAGGGCGCTGCGATCGATCCGATACGCGACGTATAATTATTGCGTCCATGCATCTAGCTAACTTGTCCTCATCAACAAATCATATTTATTCGAATGCAGACTCTTTTCAATTCAATTCAATTCATTAAAATACAAGCGGAAACATCGGGTACTCTGCATGGCATTGTGGGATTGATTCTGTGACGAAAATGTGTTTCCATTCACCGAAACGGTTGGCGGGCAAACGATAGGATACGCAGACGATCGGCAAAGTGTAACAAAGTTCAACTTTGCCGATCGTCTGCGAAATAGTTTACGTCCGTCTGGGTTGCGCGCGACGTTTACGGAGGAAATGTTTCCATATGTCTGCGCTGTAGTTTGGGCGCTGTTTTTTTTCCTGCGTTTCTTACGTCGATATGGAAACCATGCTTTACAGGAAAGGATCATGCCTATAAATAGGCTTATTTGTTAGAGTGAAACAAAATTGACAAAAGCGAAACTTGAACCTGCGACCTCCAGAACACCGTACCGGCGTTCTATCAACTATAAGCTCTCCCCTAGGTAGGTAGGTTGGCGGCTTCCCAATTGTCAGTTATTTTGTTTTGGGGTGCTAGTCAGAAGTCATGGGCCCATAATTCCGGATGGCCAGTGATCACCCCCAAGTTTACGATGGGAAGCAGTAGATTGTTGGACACGCAAAGGACATCCTTTCCAATTGATGATCTCTTTGTGTCGAGAGACGTGATCTGTTGGACTTCAGATCACAATTTCAATGTCACGCAGACAATCTTGAAACCGTGGTGTTAAATTAATCCATATGGTAGGCCTATCTACATATATATTGAACCGGTATCGTCCAATATCGATGTTATTTCAACACCACATTTTTTGTAGTGCAATTACATGTATTTCGAATCGTGTTATGAGATCTGCATATAATTTCTTTCTTTGTGGCGTTTGTGATGTTTTGGAAATACACTTGGTATTTTTCTTTTGGAAATTTCCGCGCAGATACGGTATTTATAGGCTATTGCATTGTTGACAGCTTTGTATGGTTCTGGTTCACCCATAAAAGCCCCTCCCCAAAACAAAAATAAAATCCAGGTAAGCTATAGGCGGGGAAAATTCATCGGGAGGGGTGTCGGGCGCAGCGTGTTTTTTTTACACATTGAAGTAACAGAGCGGGTTAACCCTTGGTTAACCACCAGGCCGGATGACGCCATTGGCCGCCGTTTGTGCAGTTTCAGTTCATTGTTGGATTATTGTTTATGATACGCTTGACTGCACAAACACATTGTAGCGGTTCGATTTGGCTGCCAGAACCGCCGCGACATGCACCCCGACGTCTTCCGTCAAATACCGTGCCCAAGGGGGTGGACTCCCCCCACATCTGCTTCTAATGTTCATGTAGTATACCGCTGCAATGGAAACTGAACATTGAATTATAATAATTAGGGCCTACACAGTATTGGTAACAATGTTTTGTATGGTATTTTTTTAGTAATCAAGTGGACATGAAATAAACATGTTTTGATCGTGTCATGACCAGAGTCTTCAGCAGTCTTAGTGTTTGCAGCGTGTTTAGCTCATCACAAGTAGATAATTAGTTGTCCAAGAAATTATGGGGGGTTGTAATCAACTTCACAAGTCAGTCACAAGTCACATCGTAAGTCTGGTCTCAAGTCAAGTCACATCGTAAGTCTGGTCTCGAGTCAAGTCACAAGCTATCGTGTATGGGCGTCGCCAGGTTTTTTTCTATGGAGGGGGAAAAGCACTCACCAAGCAAAAGGGCACAAAGCAAAAAGGAGAAATCACCGGCCGAAAGGGGAGGGGGTGCTGGACATACTCGACGCTTTGTTCAAGACCGCGATACCTGGGCCTATAGAGTACCGAAGTGATGACGTCAATCAATGCAATGTTTGGAACCGTAATACATTCTAAACTGCATGCGTTTGGAACCAGTTGCCGCGGCAACTGACGTCGGACGTCGGTACTCTATTGTATAGCCGCATTTTAGGCCCCTTTCAGCAGGTTTCGAGCGCTAAAATGTATACATTAAAATTGAGTACGACATTGACTTCCACCCTCTTTTTTTCGGAGGGGGGGGGGGGGGTACCCCCATGTCCCCTCCCCCCCCCCCCCCCCCGCGACGCCCATGCAAGCTATTGAAATGAACTGTAACTGAAGTATTCCTTTGACGTTCATCCACTGTATGAAGCTTGCGAGGTGACTGGTTGAGTAGTGATTTGACTTGTGATTGATTTGATTATATCTCTGGAAATGCCCCTTTTCACTATGCAGCAGCATTTAGGAATAATTAAATTACTGTACTTGGAATAGGCCATACGTAATGTATATATCCAGCGGCGAAGCCAGGGCTCTCTCTAAAAAAAAAGGGAGTGGGTGCTGGGTGTTACAGTAATATTCTTCTTGATAGTTAATTCAATTTCTCTGCGAAATTTACAGTGGGGGGCCCGACGATTGTTTAGGGGGTGTGGGTGGGTGGGACCCCACTCCCCCTGGGGGGGGGGGGGGGGGGACCCCAGGTACTCCAATGTATAGCGACTGCAAATTCGTGCGACACTTTTATCACGAAAACTCGATCCTCCCTCCCTGGCCCACAGGTAGGTTTGGCCATGGAGGAAGTTCCTCCATGGTTTGGCTAAGGCTGTTCATACGTTCCTGCAATAGAAATCCACATTGGGGAAAGTATGTATATTGAACATTAAATTTAACTTTTTTTCTGCACTTTTGAATGAACAGTTTTTTGTTAGCCTTAACAGGCATGAGATTTTTCAGACTTTTGTCTGCAATATGACTTTTTGAATCTCAGAGAAAGACTCTTTTTACAACTTCCAGGATTGGAAGTTTTGGGTTGGGTTTCTTTAACGAGTACCCGGTTACCCGTATTTTATTAATCGGGTATCCGGTTCTTTTACTACCGTAAATGCACACCCCTGAGTAAGTATCACTATCATGTTGAATATGAGCAAGCTTAATTTTGTGGAAAGAGGGCAGGGTTTTGATTTATGAGGGAAATTATGGGGTAAAACGTCAATGTCTCTGACTGCAAAAAAGGTAGGAAAGTCACATTTTCTTTGAAAGTGCATTTCAAAATTACAACAAACATGAGTTATTCTGAAGAAAAAGGACTGCTTTAGCCTGCAAAAGTCACTTTGGTACTGTAAAGTCATCTGCAAAAGTCGGTTTTGAACGGAACTCGTAAAAAAAATAGAAGTGTCCTAAAGGTAACGATTACCAAAAATCCGATATTGCAAATCTCTGCAAAGAAATGTGCGATAAAATGTGCGACAGCAATTATCTGCAAACTAGAAGAAATCTGCGATGTGTGTGATGTGATCCCTGCTTGCTGCAGCTGGCGATTTGGAAAAAAACCTGCACCTACACCTTTGACAAGTTACAACGAATGAGGGCGCTGTTGCAGATTAGTGACCCAGCAGACTACGTGTACGTGAGGGGGTTTGTCTTGGTAATCGCACGAATTGTAATGTACGGTAAGGTGTAATTTGTTTTTTAAATACAAATTTTGAAGAAAGTTTGGACTAGGTATGTGATAAGACAAACGGTTACAAGGCTATAATTTACATTCGAACGGAAATGAAAACAAAACGCTTCATGCCCAGTTTCCGGACGTTACTTGTTATGTTAGGCCTAGCTTGAAAATTCCAGCTCTAGGCTCAAGATTCGCCATTAGAGCTGGAAGGAATCCTATAGGGTAGGTCAGGGTCGTTTAAGATCTTGCCGATATCTTCCGTTTCCCTGAATATATCAACTAAACACTCACCTTGAACTGTAGAGCAGTCATTCATGCAGCTTTTGATCCCCTCAAAATGAGAATATGATCAAGTTAAACCCGAAAAAAAAAATGAATTTTTCGTGCAAATCGGTGCATGCACAAACCAGGTGTGTACAAAGTAATGGAGCAAATTTTTGAACATGAACGATGTTTTCCGATCGATTATCGGCCAGCGGCACTACGCGCGCCTCGGGGCTCGATATCCAACGGCTGTTTAATTAGTGTTTGCTGATCGCTGTCAGTATTTCAAGGTGAGTGTTTAGTTGATATATTCAGGGAAACGGAAGATATCGGCAAGATCTTAAACGACCCTGACCTACCCTATAGGATTCCTTCCAGCTCTAATGGCGAATCTTGAGCCTAGAGCTGGAATTTTCAAGCTATGTTAGGCCATGGTTTATAGGCCTGTTTCAAACAAACGTTCGTTGTTGACTGTATGTAATAGATCTCTCTATCTCATACACCATCTTCGTAGGAAAATTACAACTGCGTGTTCCAACGCCATTAGGTGCGTGTGCACGCAGTGTGCAAAATATTCTAAACACGCGCGCATGTTGCTCGAAATTTCTTGGAAATACGGCGCAGCCGATGCGCGTTATGAACATTTGATGCCCAAAATGCTGATGCACGTGGCAATCTGTAGGAAGTGACGTCATTTGAGAGAGACCTATTCACATTTTGCCCGTGGAGACTTTTTCCATGTTTAAAATTTTGCCACACCAGCAAAATGTTCTAAAACAATGTTTTTCAAATCCCATTTCTCCATAAAGAAATAGAATCACATAGTGATACTGATAGAGAAACATCGTGGAGGGTTGATATTCAAAGGAAGAAGGATACATCATTATTAGGCGAAAAAAAAACATGTTTCGCGTCCCCGCCTGCTTACTTTTTGGAGGCCGCCTGGATTTCTTTTTTTACCACAGAAAAATTATTTATAAAAACTAAAATGTCAACAAGTGAATTGGAAAATAATTTTAATAAATACTTGCGAGTCGGAAGTTTTTTTGTTGTTGCTACAAACATACAAAAAAAACACTTTAAATATGTTCAGTTCTCTTGTCCAACATGTCTCTTTCATTTTGAATGCGTCTTTGAACAGGGAAACACCAACAGTTGCCAGAATCTTTTTGAAATGATGGCCATCTTGAAAATAGAAAATATAAAGCCCCTCTTCCTGAACTGTTGTGTAGTCTCAAGCATCCTGTGAAATCATGGTGTGCTGTCATTTTCAAGAAAAGTGGAATTTTTGTATCAATTTCCAGTGATGGTCGGCCGACCATCATTGGAAATAGTTTACATGTAGTTCTTTGACCTGGTGATTCCCCAGTAGAGTCAGGGAACCACACTCAGGGGTGAGATTTATCAGGATTTTTCCTGATTTCAGGATTTTTTGGGGGGATTTCAGAATTTTTAAAGAAACTCTTTTGCAATCTGGAATTCCTGAGGTGTTGTCCTAAAGGTGTTTTTACATGTACCTGTAAAAGTGGATACAGAGCAATAAACACGGATATTTTAAGGGGGTGCCTTTAGGCAAATACAAACTATATGTTGATCTGGGGTCCTCGTGAATTTTTCGTGGATTTTCGTAGATTTTTCATTTTTGGCCATTCTCACTCTTGCACACTACAAGAACAGCTTTTTTTCTTTGTTTTCCCAGCATCTATGCCACAAACACAGATCAGTGTTACAGGATTTGCTATAAAATACTAATATAACCCCCAAATCCATTCATTTCTAGGGGTGTGCATTTACAGGTAGTAAAAGAACCGGGTGCCCGATTGAAAAAAATACGGGTACCCGGGTACCCGTTAAAGAAACCCAACCCAAAACTTCCAATCCCGGAAGTTGTAAAAATGTCTTTCTCTGAGATTCAAAGTCGTATTGCAGACAAAAATTCTGAAAAATCTCATGCCTGTTTAGTAAACATGATCACTTCTCCACCTTTGCGTGTGCCGTCCCGTGCATGCGCCGGCATATCACAAAAGACGGCTATCCGGAAGCTTTATACAGTTGTATTTATGGTGGATGAGGCTTGCTATTGTCTCAACGAGGCTCTTATCCATGCCTTGACTACAAAAACCACAACCGGTAAATCCCTTTGTTGTCAATTTCCGTGAGCGTCATAAACGTGAAATCTGTGCTTTCCCATGAAATCTTTCCCATGGCCATGTAGTCGGGTTTTATTTTTGAAAATTTCCAACAAATAACATTCAAAACCTTTCCTTTTTTCATAATGTGAAGTTGTATGGGTACTCGATTCCATAATCTGGAACCGGTTCCTTATATGAACGGTCGGGTACTCGGGTACCCGGTTTCGATGCACACCCCTATTCATTTCTGAACACTACAGCAAAAGCAAATACATGTATACCTTTAACTGATTCTTGCATTTTATTTTGCAGAAATTTAAATATCAGCAACACATGGATTTTTCGTGGATTTTCAGAGATTTTCTATTGTTGGCCATTCTCAAACCCTGTACACTATAACAGCTTTTTTTTCTAGCATCTACATGTATGCACATAAAACACAGGTCAGTGTTACAGGATTTGCTATGAAATATTAACCCCAAAATCCATTTATTTCTGAAAACTAAAGCAAATTGTATACTACATACATGTATATGTGACCCGCTCTGGAAAAAAGTATATTATGTCGCAAAATATGAACAATTAGTTTTATGTATGTTTAGAAAGCCCGCAATGTAAGCTTTCGTTTGGTACATGATAGAGCTCCAAAGCCCTTTCCATTCTGGAGATATCGCGTTTTTGCATATTAATTAGCTCTATGGAGTTCAAATTGCACAACATGAGAAAACAGGCTTTGAAATAGCTAGTTCTAATACAATGCAATGGAACAATGCACTCTAAAAAGGTTATTTTTTCACTTCATTCACTAAAATCAACATTGTTGTGCACCAAACCTGAAACTTTAGATATTTAAGATGTCATTAAAGACAAAAACAAAAAATAATTTTTTATGAATAATTTCACCCTCTCAATGTTGAAAGGGCCATTACACGTAAATGCATAGCGCGACTTATATCACCTTTTTCTGGAGCGGGTCACATATGTACAATGTACCTTTAACTGATTCTTGCATTTTATTCTGCAGCAATTTAAATACCACCAACACATCAGCTGAACTGAGACAATGGATCCGGATATTGTCAATCCCTTTGCCCTCCTGCAGTCCGCCACAGCTGAAAGCCCAGAGGTCATGAAGGGTCAAAGTGCGGAGGTTGTCCCCGAGATCAGCGCAGATGATAGTCAAAGCGAAGATGCCAAGGATGTGGGGTCGGAGGTCAAAAATGAGACGGTGACCTCGGAGGCACAGAAAGTCCAGGCCGTGGATCGGATGATACAGACCGTGTTCCTTGTGACTGTAGATCATGGTAGGCCTCTACACCCTTTAGATGTGAAAAAACCAATCAATATTGGACTGCATAGCCCAGTAAGAATGACCCTAATGCCTTTCACATTTGGCCTGCGATGGGTCTCGACCCTAATGCCTTTCACATTTGGCCTGCGATGGGTCTACGGAGCCCGTATCCTGCCCGTATCCCCCTTTCCGTGCGGCCTCCGTGCGGAGGCAGGAGGCGGCTGTGAGATTTTCGTACGATTTTGTTTAGCGAGAAGTTATACAAATTTGAAAAAATCGTAAGCCCGTAGCCCGTAGACATGTCGTAGGGGGCATTGCACAATCCCCGCACGGGCACCGTGCGGAGGCCGCGCGCTGATCGTGCAGAAAACGCAAGATTTTAGGTGGACATTGGGGCCAAAAATAATCGTACGGAGATTGTAGGCTCTTGGGACAATCGCACGGCCCTCACACAGCTATCACAAGGTTGCCGCTCGCTGCCCGTGCAGTAACCGTGAAATCGCACAGATATCGCACGGATATTGAGCAGTCATCCCGCGGCAATCCCACAGCGGCCGCACCATCTCCGCGCAGCCTCTGTACGGCTTTGCCCTGGCCTGCCCCCGAGGGCCCGTACGAGAAATAGCACGATGCTCGTACACAATGTGAACACATACGCCGTAGCCCGTAGCCACCTACGATGCCTCAAAAATCGTACGGAAAATCGTAGACCCATTTATCGCACGGTGCCCGGGGCAAATGTGAATTAGGCATTACTGACCAGGGGCGAATTTCATGACGGGGAAAGATTTTACCCCAAACCAAAATCGGTCACTGGAACAGTAAAAAAATTGGAAAATAACCATCCTCTTGTGTTCACGATTGTGCATATGTACATGTACATGTACAGGTTCTGTATACTTCCGAGGACAAGAGGAGAAAGGAATACAAAGAAACCTTTCAGTCCTTGCAAGTTTTGTTGTTGAAATCGGTCCTCGCAGGAAGAAAGACGAGCTTAGTCTATGGGGTTGGGTTATATTAAAGGAACAATAGGAAACACAAAGCATTGTCCTCGGAAGTATTGGGAAAGTACGACTGTGTGTACATGTACATGTATTAAACACTTAACACACTAAATAATTTTGAGACTGTAGTCGAGAAATGTTTGTGCATTATAGGGGAAAAAGTGTTTTCAGTGTTAGATGTTCTTGGCACCATGTGTGGTCAATCGAAGTGTTCATGTACATGATTTCTGCCTCTTTTTTATGGAATTTGCTGACATAAATCTTCCAAGAGTTTCCGTGCTCGAAGGAAGCTTTGGCTGCAGTTTTCTGACGTAGACATCCAAGTACATGCACATGTTCATGAACATGAAGCATATAATTTTTTTTTCTGTACTCTAGGTGCTATGTAATACAACTCCTGTCTGCATTCAGCTCACTACATAGAATTCAAAATTTGAGACTTAAAGGTAGTGTACGCGATTGGTCATTGTTGCAATTTTCAGAAATGTGCGGATTTGGGGGTTAGTATTTTATAGGAAATATTGTTGCACTGACCTGTTAAAAGTTTTACTTTGTTGGATGGCGAAAAAAAATTGAGATAAAAACGGCGCTCGTTTTCAACCGTCAGGCGAATGATAGCCTTTTTAGTCAAGGCACGCGTGGCTACCTGGATGTGTGACGCTCCCCGATGCCAGCATTATTGGTGCCATCATTTCACAGGATGATTGAGACTACTATTAACTTACAGTCTAGTAAGGTATTTCGTAATAATTCAGTAAAAACAAAATTGGAGGATTACCAATCGTGTACACTACGTTTATTAACCCTAACTCCCTACATCATTTTCCCCGCATGTAACCTGAATCCTCCAAAATCCTCTTATGGGGATCATAGCATGAATCCTCCAAAATCCTCTAGGTTCTTTTTGCATACCCCTAGTAACCTCAATCCTCAAAAATCCTCATGTATCACATTAAGCCTGATAACCTGGATCCTCCATATTCCTGCAGGGGCAAAAACCCCTAGTAACCTCAATCCTGCAAAATCCTCCAATGCATCAACTTCCAAGTGCCCTCAATCCTCCAAATTCCTCCATTTTGCAAAGAGGATTTTGGAGGATTTGGGAAGGTTAGGGTTAAACCTGTTACTTTTCTTTGGTCCATTGTGTAGTGGAATGTCCCATTGAAAAGCTCATAACTTTGTAATGCTAACAGATCAGCAGTTCGGTTCAATTCCTTTACTTTCTCTATTTCTTGGTAGAGGGGGAGACAAATGATCGAGGAATGGCTCCCCGATGCGTCTACCTGGTTGAAACGGCCGACGCCCTGAAAGAGGAAAATGGAGGGGCTTGGAACTGGCTAGGATGGGATGTTATTGATCGGGTACGCATTTTGTTTTGTGGTCTTTGTCACAGAGAACTCAAAGCTGCCAACCAGTTTGGATTTTCCGTATTTCATACGGATATATTCACGAAAAATACGGATACGGATATATTCACCAAAAATACGGAAGTATACATTTTTATTTGTAAATACGGATTTTGTGAAATCCGACCATAAATTTGGTCATGCATATTATGCTTTTAGGCTGCAGTTTGGAAACGTTTACACGGTTAACTGACCGTTTAAACTGTTGCACGGTTGCATTTTTCCGTTTCGGTTAACTGTAACAAATTTTATTTAAATTGGCCTTTCCGTTTTAGAGTACAGACGAAGAAACAAATCTATGCAAAGAAAAAAGATCATGTTGTGGGCGAGCACAAAAACAATAAATCTTTTGAAGATTAGCCGTCCCCTCCCCCAAAAATATTGGGGGGGGACGTGTCCCCCGTCTCCCTGGGATCGCCGCCCATGTCGCTAGGCTGTGCTATGTACATGTACCTTCGGCAGGATAGAAGTTCTTGGGCCTGTTTGTTTCACACGGTTCGGGAGGTGATCCAGAGCCGAACGAAAACAAACAGGATCGCGAATCCCTCTCGCTATATGTTGCATGCTGGGAGAATTTGTATTACACGACAATGTCGTCTGCTTCAGATTCTGTAGGGCTATTTTTATGATAAACTATCTAGTATTTCCAGAAAAGTAAATAAATCGTACATAGCTTTAATAACAAAAATACACTGTAAAAGAATTATGAGTAAATACTGTCACAATAGCTCGTTAAATGCTTCAAATCTACAAAAAAATACCGTCACTTTTCTCTGTCCGTCTCGCATGTCGCCATCTTGGATCTTGCGAACCCACCTCGCGAGCAGGATCACTAAAAATGTGATCCGGAGCAGCTTTCGACGCTCCGGATCACTGATCGCGCTCCGGATCTGCGTGAAACAAACACGCCCCTTGTCTGCAAGTTATACACCGCCGCCTATTCGCGATCCTACTCAGTGCGACCAGCCGCGCGGACATCGACCCCCGGCGCGCTTAGCCGAATGCCATTGTGCTGTCTGCTCTGAAAAACTTTCCACAAATTCCCAGCAATCTGCGCCTTGTGGTTGAGGAACGTACATTAGCCAGGTAAAACATGAGTTTCCTCCAGTGCGCAAGCGCCATTATTCTTCTGACCTGCCTGTTAAATTATGCATACAGATCGCACGCTGTTCCACTACGAACAGGGCTACGAAAGGGCCAAGACGTCCTTGGCGATATGACATAGCCACGGTTGGTACGGTGTACTATGCGTGTCCCTTAACCCGTGCGTGCTGCATCGCACCGCTAAGAACGTCTTGGAACCAAGACTAGTTACATGTACTTGTACATGTATGGAAAATGATGTATGGAGTTAGTGTTAACAATGGATGTTAGGGTCTTTGGGTTTTTTCACTACAAAACGTCAATCTAGGTTTTTTTTAAGGCGGCAGAGATTCTCATTGTGATTGTTGTAATTAAAAGTCCATTAACCCCAACCCCCTAGGAACTTATTGCTAGGAACCATCCTCAATCCTCTAAAATCCTCCTCAATCCTCCGGTGCTTCAATCACCATTCATCCTCAATCCTCAAAAATCCTCCTATGTTTCAATCACCATTCATCCTCAATCCTCCAAAATCCTCCTGTGCTTCAATCACCATTCATCCTCAATCCTCCAAAATCCTCCGGTGCTTCAATCACCATTCATCCTCAATCCTCCAAAACCACCATGAGGATTTTGGAGGATTGAGGAGGGTTAGGGTTAATCCTGTTTTAATATTTCAGTCCATTTTTGAGAGGATTCTACTCGAAGACCCTACCTTCCACGTCATCAGTATGAACTCGTCTTCCCTGAGCTGCTCGACAGAGGAACAGGAGGCGGGGGAGAAGGAGGTGATGCGGTACCTGTTGGCATGTCACAGGAGAAGCATACAGCAGTCCAAGGCAAATAAGGTGTGGCATCCATTGAGTTGTAAATGTACAATCCAGAAGCTTTGTTTCCAATAAGGCCAATGGAAGTTGATTACTTTCATGTCAACCATAAAATTGACCAGTTTTCTTTTTTTTTAGCAATATAGACAAATCTGACCAAGCTTTTACCACTCGGCCCTATTACCACTCGGTTCTATTACCACTCGGCCCTATTACCACTCGGCCCTATTACCACTCGGCCCTATTACCACTCGGCCCTATTACCACTCGGCCCTATTACCACCCTATTACCACTCGGCCCTATTACCACTCGGCCCTATTACCACTCGGCCCTATTACCACTCGGCCCTATTACCACTCGGCCCTATTACCACTCGGCCCTATTACCACTCGGCCCTATCAGCCGTATTACCACTCCGCCCTATTACCACTTGGTCCTTAAATTTTATCATTCCAAAATGATCTCTGCAGCTTGAAACAGTCTTCTTTTCATTCTAATGATCCTGTTTTTTTTCCAAATAAAGTGGCAGGAGCGGGATTCGAACCTCTGACCTCCGGAATACTGTACCGGCACTCTACCAACTGAGCTATCTTGCCCTATGTTGGCAGTCTCCCAAATTGATCCTGTTTTAAAAAAATTGATATGGGCTTTCCGTACCCGCAGAAGACACTTCATACATGTATATACATGTACCTTAGATTCCTTTGTGATGTGCCACCACCGCCGCCCCATACGTGTAAAATTCTTTTTTTAAAAGGGGGTTGATTGCCAACCACATGTAATCTTTACAAGGAGCTGACCTCTGGTGTGTGTGGGGGGGGGGGGGGGGGGGGGGGGTGGGGGGGCACACACAGCAAATAGCCAGCTAGAACTGAAAGGCTATGGAAATGTGCCGCTTCACATTTCTATTTTCACAGACTAATGAGGCAGCTGTGTGATAGGGCTGTGCATCCGAACCAGGAACCTGAGTACCTAACCGCTAATGCCAGGAACCGGTTCCAGATGATGGAATCGAGTACCTGGAACCAAATCAACATATTGCTTTAATTTCTCAGACAGGGAAAAAGAAAGTTTTGAATTTCATTTGTGGGGAATTTTCAAAATAAAAACCAGGGTACATGGAATAACAAAACAGATGAGCCCTTTATATGATGGTTACGAAAATGCAATTAAAACCGTAAAGCTATAGATTCGATCGTCAACCGAATATTCGAATACCTTATTAAAATTCACGTACAAATACTGACTCTGATGCTAATAGGAAAGTTACGGTGGTTATAAGTGTCAATTCCGCTTTTTTTTTGAGGAAATTATTTTGGATGGAGGTTCATTGTTCCTGTCTGTAAAACCCTTGATACTGATAAAATAATGAATGCAAAAACGCAGTAATTGTGAACAGAAAACACCAGCGTGCTTTGCGTGCAACTAATTTTTACCGGCGCGGCATACAGTTGCAGCTGGCGCGTAAAAGAACTTGATCAGTGAGTAGCGAATATTTGAGTATTCGGTCAAACCCAGTTTCGAATAATTGAGTACTAAATTATTCGAAAATGAACAGCCCTATTGTGGGTCGAGCTTCTTTAATCACTTTCCACCTCTGTGATGTATGTTCAAATCCCACCTGGTACGTACATGGATTGACTTTTCACTTCACTTGAACATGTTGATGCAATACATTGTTGAAACCTTCATGAATAAACCTTTAACCTCTAACCCCAGGGTGACCTTCATGAATATGCCGAGTGCTGCAGGCGGGTGGCTGTTTCAAATGCTGTGACCAGCTTGCTGACACCGGAGCTGTTTAGCAGTCAGAACCTACACACGCAGATGATGACCATTCTTCTGCAGAAGTTTGCCAGTGGAGGTACATGGCTTTACAATCACTTTGCCCAAAACCTTTGTCCCTTTACCACGCCTCCCCATTATCACTCGCCCCTATTACCACTCCTGGCACCATTACGATGTAGCCCCATTACCACTCAGCCCTATTACCACTCGGACCAATTACCACTCAGCTCCATTAGCACTTGGCCCCATTACCACTCGGCCCTATTACCACTTGGCCCTATTTAACCACTCTTCCCCATTACCACTCAGCCATATTACCACTCATCCCTATTACCACTCATCCCTATTACCACTCATCCCTATTACCACTCTGCCCTAGAGATGTACATGTAGTTGAGTCCATCACAAGTCCCTGCAAGTCCATCACAAGCCCTCTAGTACTAATCCCAATCACAAGCTATTCAAATGAGCTTTGACAATAGCATTCCTTTGTCATTGTTCATCCAATTACTTGTCACTGGCTTTATGAAAGGACTTCTGACTGGGCTTATGAAAGTACTTGTGAAAGGACTTGCAGGGACTGGACTTCAACTCTGCTCTGCCCCATTACCACTCTGCCCCATTACCACTCTGCCCCATCACCACTCTGCCCCATTACCACTCTGCCCCATTACCACTCTGCCCCATCACCACTCTGCCCCATCACCACTCTGCCCCATCACCACTCTGCCCCATCACCACTCTGCCCCATCACCACTCTGCCCCATCACCACTCTGCCCCATCACCACTCTGCCCCATCACCACTCTGCCCCATCACCACTCTGCCCCATCACCACTCTGCCCCATTACCACTCTGCCCCATTACCACTCTTCCCCCATTACCACTCTTCCCCCATTACCACTCTTCCCCCATTACCACTCTGCCCCCATTACCACTCTGCCCCATTACCACTCTGCCCCATTACCACTCTGCCCCCATTACCACTCTGCCCCCATTACCACTCGGCCCCCATTACCACTCGGCCCCCATTACCACTCTGCCCCCATTACCACTCTGCCCCCATTACCACTCGGCCCCCATTACCACTCTGCCCCATTACCACTCTGCCCCCATTACCACTCTGCCCCCATTACCACTCTGCCCCATTACCACTCTGCCCCATTACCACTCTGCCCCATTACCACTCTGCCCCATTACCACTCTGCCCCATTACCACTCTGCCCCATTACCACTCTGCCCCATTACCACTCTGCCCCATTACCACTCTGCCCCCATTACCACTCTGCCCCATTACCACTCTGCCCCCATTACCACTCTGCCCCCATTACCACTCTGCCCCCATTACCACTCTGCCCCCATTACCACTCTGCCCCCATTACCACTCTGCCCCCATTACCACTCTGCCCCCATTACCACTCTGCCCCCATTACCACTCTGCCCCCATTACCACTCTGCCCCCATTACCACTCTGCCCCCATTACCACTCTGCCCCCATTACCACTCTGCCCCCATTACCACTCTGCCCCCATTACCACTCTGCCCCCATTACCACTCTGCCCCCATTACCACTCTGCCCCCATTACCACTCTGCCCCCATTACCACTCTGCCCCCATTACCACTCTGCCCCCATTACCACTCTGCCCCCATTACCACTCTGCCCCCATTACCACTCTGCCCCCATTACCACTCTGCCCCCATTACCACTCTGCCCCCATTACCACTCTGCCCCCATTACCACTCTGCCCCCATTACCACTCTGCCCCCATTACCACTCTGCCCCCATTACCACTCTGCCCCCATTACCACTCTGCCCCCATTACCACTCTGCCCCCATTACCACTCTGCCCCCATTACCACTCTGCCCCCATTACCACTCTGCCCCCATTACCACTCTGCCCCCATTACCACTCTGCCCCCATTACCACTCTGCCCCCATTACCACTCTGCCCCCATTACCACTCTGCCCCCATTACCACTCTGCCCCCATTACCACTCTGCCCCCATTACCACTCTGCCCCCATTACCACTCTGCCCCCATTACCACTCTGCCCCATTACCACTCTGCCCCATTACCACTCTGCCCCATTACCACTCTGCCCCATTACCACTCTGCCCCATTACCACTCTGCCCCATTACCACTCTGCCCCATTACCACTCTGCCCCATTACCACTCTGCCCCATTACCACTCTGCCCCATTACCACTCTGCCCCATTACCACTCTGCCCCATTACCACTCTGCCCCATTACCACTCTGCCCCATTACCACTCTGCCCCATTACCACTCTGCCCCATTACCACTCTGCCCCATTACCACTCTGCCCCATTACCACTCTGCCCCATTACCACTCTGCCCCATTACCACTCTGCCCCATTACCACTCTGCCCCATTACCACTCTGCCCCATTACCACTCTGCCCCATTACCACTCTGCCCCATTACCACTCTGCCCCATTACCACTCTGCCCCATTACCACTCTGCCCCATTACCACTCTGCCCCATTACCACTCTGCCCCATTACCACTCTGCCCCATTACCCACTCTGCCCCATTACCCATTCAGCCCCATTACCCATTCAGCCCCATTACCCATTCAGCCCCATTACCCATTCAGCCCCATTTTCTCTCTTCGTATCCTAAATGCTGAAATTTCTTTCCAGAAATTGATCATGTCTTCAACTTTCTTCTGGAGATTGTCGACGCCATACTACTTGATGAGGATCTGCAAGTGGCGGATGCTTTTAGTCCACTGCTAGACCTCCTCTATAAACAGCTGAAGGAAAACCCATCATTGTCTGATGCCAGGAATGCGGCCTTCTGCTCTGTACTAGAGCTGTTTACAAGACGCCCATGCTTAGCAAAGGTTGGTGGCTCTGTACTGGCTATCCGCTCCATGCCCCATTCATTATAAAGAAATTCCCTCAAAAGTAGATTTTGAAGATTTTGATGAAAACGGAATTAAAAAACCGTTTAAAAACCCCTGTTTGAATGTATCGTGAGTGCAATTCCGGTCTTCTCATATTTGCTATCTGTTCTATATCCAGGCGGTCCCAGTCAAGTTTTTTTTATTTTTGTTTTTATTTGATTTATTCAGGTTTCAACCGACTCATTAACAATGACAGATAAAAATAGCACAATAAACAAAAGACAGTTGATTTAACCTGGGATAACCCCACAAAGCCAATTTTACAGGCTTATTTCCATTGGGGTCCCAAGATCTAATTGGAATGCCGATTATTTTAATTTTCCTTCTAAAATCTGAATTCTTTTTTGTTCGTGCAATCAGATTTTTCCCCGTAAAATCACCTAGAGCCTGGAAAAGGACTTTTATCCTGATTTTGTCCTCCAAAGTCCTACTTTCGTCCTGCTTTTTTTTTTTTTTTTTTTTTTTTCCTACTGTAATTCTCCAACTTTTTTACCTGGGTCTGCTTGAAAGCCAGTAATGTACTCCTGATTAAAATGGATTTATCAAAATATCCACAAGGGAAACTGACTAGGTAAATTTGAACACATTTTCAAAGTGGACAAAGAAACTGGCAGGAGCGGGATTCGAACCTGCGACCTCCAGGTTACCGTACCGGCGCTCTACCAACTGAGCTATCAGCCCTAGGGCTGTCCCCAATATACGGAATATTTGATATTCGATCTTCAAGCGAATATTCGAATACCATTTTGCCAGTTCGAATATTCGAAAAGAAGTTTATTGTTCCCGTCGGTAAAACCCTTGATACAACAGGGGCATGCAAACAAAATGCTGTTTGAACGGTCCATAATATCAATCGCCATACGTAAAACAGCGGCGTGCTTTTACGTGCAATGTTTTTTAAACCAGTGTGGCATGCACTGAAAAACTCGATCAGCGAGTATCAAATATTCAAATATTCGGTCAAACCTAGTTTCGAATAGTTGAATAGTAAATTATTCGAAAATGAACAGCCGCTATCTTGCCCGATGTTGGCGGTCTCCCAAATTGTCAGCATCTTTGTACGGGTGGGCGCTAGTCAAAAGTCATAAACCCAGAATGCTGTATAGCCAGGGATCACATTCAATTTTACGATACAACCTATATGTAGGAAGCGACATTGTGGGGATCACTCAATGAGGATACGACTTTTTAACTTATAATTCGTCAAACAATCCACAAGGGAAACTGACTAGGTAAATTTAAATACATTTTCAAAGTGAACAAAGAATTCTGTGAATTGAATTTAGATTGACTGCCAAATTGGTTCATTGCTCTTAGATCCTGATGGACCATGCCACACCGAAAAACCCTAAAAATGCCAAAAGCTACGAGGAGACGGTGCTGGGGGTCCTGCTCTCCCTGTCATGCATTCCCAAGCACCAACAGCCGGCCGAGTTCTTCTCAAACCCTTCTAGGGGAACACAGAGAGAACACAATGCAACGCAGGAATTCTTATGGCAGGTGGGTGTGCCAATGGTGGTAAGGGAGCGTTTCATCAGAGATGCCAGACTTCCGGCAATTGCCGGAATTCCGGCTTTTTAATATTTTTGGAAAAAAACCTCCGTCCTTCGGCATTTGTGGGCCGGATCGACAATATTTACCGTAAGACCATACCATACAGCGCTTTCCTACTTTCATACCGCAATACATGTTGAACAACGATTCGATTTATACATAAGCAATGTCTTGTTATACATGTACGTATGCAGCGGACACTAGACTTACATACTATGTACATGTACATTCCAGTCTGTGAAGAACAGTCACAATTTTTGTGTACGTTGCGTACCTCTGGTGCGTACACACAATGTGTGTGCAGAACAAAATGCAATCAATGGACGACTTGGTCAAGTTTAGTTCCACACAGTTTGCTGATTTCATTGATTCCCATGGAACTCTTATTCACTTTACGCAGTCAAAGTAGGGAACCAGTGTGCGTGTGCAGCGTGTATACAACAGGGCGGAATAACAACAGCGGGGATCGTTGTCAAAATGGAAGTTGAAATGGTTATGCACAGCGTATTGAACATCTACGATATGATTGCGTACATACGAGTACTGTGCATCGTTATACGATAGATCTACGTTCGCTTTGAAAACATTCTCAGTGGAAAAATAAATTGAGCACTTCGTAAAAATAAAAGCAGAAGGCAGCGTCCGGAAATTGGGCAAAGTTTATTGTACATACGCATGTAATTGTAGCGTGGCCCAGATTCCGGACACGCAATTTTTTTCAGGCCCTGCAGCCAAGACCAACTGGTATCCCAGTTTCATATTGTCCAGGTGCGGTATTGATTGCGGTACCCCTGTTTATCTGCTCTTCCACATTACATGTATATCATTTTTGTTCAATTAACCCTCGGAGCTACCAACGGACTGTAACAACATGACAAATAATTTGTTTTTTTTAATTACTAAAAATGTGTTCGGCCAATAAGGGTGACACTCCATGTATTCCTCAATCAATGCTTCTAGTTTGAGGTTCTCTGGTCACCTTTAACCTGGGGATTCCCCATTGAGAGCAATAAATCTGAGAAGTACTGGCAGTGTGACTAAGCCATATGGAATTGTGTACAAATGTGATCCCTTTGTGTACAGCTACTCTTGCTGCTGGCTATCAAGGTTGGCAATCAATCACTGTTACTTTGACAGTTCCTTGGGTAAACCACAGCTGTTTCCAACCAATTGATGACCTGTAATGGCCTCAGGGGTTGCTGGTTGGCTGGCTTGGCTGGCTATAGCTGTCTGGCAGTATGGCAGTTATACATGGTTTGGGACCATGGATTTGGACCGTTACTTGAATTAGTAAAAAAAAAAGGGTGAACCAACATGTACATTTCCAGTGGGCTTGAATTAGTAATATGTGGGCCCAGGGACCTCCATTCCACCTTTTCAAAGTATTAGACTTGTATTCTGTCCCCCAAACGAGGGTATATACGCGTAATACAAATGGACTGTTCACAACAGTCCACAGGAACAACCGCGTGATTTTTTTGACCTGGTGGCTCCGAGGGTTAAAAAGATTAATTATGTCCTGTTTTAAGCTGGAAAGTAGGTTGCGGGTACACGATGGAAAGATATCTCTTTTGAAAAGAGCCGATGGTGCGATAAGGCCGCTTTTGAGAGCCAACACGTCCTCACAAACGGGATATCTTTCCATCGTGTACCCGTAACCAATTTTGTTGATTACAATTCCACCATACATAGAGACTGTGAAAATCCGTGATCGCGGAATCACGGACGGATTCGCGGAATCAAGTGTCAAAAACGGAATTGAAGATTTTGAACGAAAAAAAAACAACGGAAAACGCATTTCAAAATAAGATTGAATTGTAAAAATGTAATGTTTTTTTTTAATAACAGAAGAATCATGTTAAAATGATGAGGCAGCATACCGTTAATCACGCAACGTAAACTCCAGCCGATTATGTACATGTTGACCCCTTGGATAGTTGATTTCCTCAGTGGCCACACCCAGTGTGTATGATACCGCGGTTGCCTGTCTGATTGGTCTCCAGTTACAGCAGGGGTTCCTCAAGGGACAAGGTTGGGTCCAGTGCTTTTCCTTGTACTTATTAATGATGCTCTTGCCTCTGCGGGGCCCCAGTGCTGGAAGTATGTTGATGACATGACAATCGCGGAGTCAATGCCGCGGGGTGTGACCACTCGGGCTCAAGTCACGCTTGATACCTTGGATCAATGGTGTACTGAAAATAATATGTGTCTTAATATTAACAAATGTCACGCCATGAGGGTATACTTTGGGAAAACCGCACTTCAACCCCTTCAATTAACTATTGATAATCAGGTTTTGCAACAGGTTGAGTCGGTGAAGGTGCTGGGTGTACTCATTCAGGCAGAGTTAAAATGGGGAAAACACATTCAGGAAATAGTCAAAAAGGCGAATATTAGAATGCATATGTTACGATGGCTTATTCCCTTTAATTTACCTCGATGCGACCTTATTACAATATATACTGGGTATATTCGGCCACTCCTTGAGTATGCTGCACCTGTTTGGCATTCAGCCCTCACTTGAGAGGGTTCAGAAGCGGGTGTTACGCTTAATTTTAGGATTTCAGTATCAATCATATGAAGTTGCCTTAAATGTTATCCAACTTGAAACACTCTGTGACAGAAGGAATAGACTTTGTCTTAAATTCGCTCAATCACTTGTTAAATCTTCTCAATTTTGTCATTGGTTACCTTTAAATAACGTAATATCTATGAGACTTAGAAATCCTAACCCATTTAAGCAAATTTTGTGCAGAACAGAGCGGTATAAAACTAGTCCAATTCCCTCTCTCATCAGGCTCTTGAATAACGTATAACCAATCGGTATTGTGGCCCTGTTCACGAGATGTGGGTGCATGAGTGGGACCAAACTTCCACAAATTTTTATCTGTGTATGTCTTTATAGTTTTAACAATTTTATGCCGTTTAATGTATTTATTTCATCTTTTAATGTGTTATTTTTTGTAAGATCATGTGCAATTCAGCCTTTCGGCTGCGATGATGATTTTAATAATACAGTACCAAGATTTGATTTCATCTCTCACTAAAATTCCCGCTGCGGCTCTTCAAAATCATTCAGAATCAGTCGGACCTTTTGGAATTTCTTTTGGGGAGGGACTTAATGATTGGGCATTGGGCGACTACACAAGACAACTGATAATAATGTATGTAATGCGGACGCCTTCATGTTAGTGATTTTACCCATTTTTAGTACGCAACGTTTACTCATCAGTATAAAGGTAGTGTACATGATTGGTCATTGCTGCAATTTTCAGAAATGGGCGGATTTTGGGGTTAGTATTGTATAGGAAATATCGTTCCACTGACCTGTGCAAAGTTTTGCGTTGGATGGCGAAAAAACGAGCGTAAAACGGCGCTTGTTTTCAACCGTCGGGCGGATGATAGGCTTTAGTCAAGGTACGCGCGGCGCGCCTTGAATAAAGGCAAAATTTCCACTTTTCTTGACAACGACAGCACACCTGGTGCCATCATTTTACAGGATGATTGAGACTACTATTAACTTACAGTCTAGTAAGGGAGGAGTGGTTAATCTGTGGTCGGGCCAGGCCTTTGAAAAGCCCAGCCACGCCCGGGCCTTCTGGCTTTTACTCTTGCTTTTACTGAGCCACAAATCACCTAATAATAGAGCATCAACTAATCAATAAAGCCCGGCCTCTGCCAGGCCTGGCCTGGTTGTAGCCCCTCCCACACTAATCTGTACCCATTCAAGGCTGGATCAAAAGATGCCTCGGCTGTCAGTCAAGTCTGGATGAACAATGGGAGCCGGCTGGACTCCAAAGGCAGTTTATTGTGTACAATCAGGGGATTATAGAAGCCCAAAGGCCCGGGCGTTCCAGGGGCTTGGCCGGGCTTTTCAACTGCCTGGCCTGACCGCAGATTAACCACTCCACCCTAAGGTACTTCGTAATAATTCAGTAAACAACAAAAATGGAGGATTACCAATCGTTTACACTACATTTAATTCTATTCAAAAAGTCTTCAAATTCCAGAAAAAACTGGGATTTACAAAATTGCTTCAAACGGATTTTCACTGTCTCTACATGCAGTGCCTTCAAACAATGATACCTATGTCATGTTTTGTTTATTGACCTCATAACAGCCAATAGCCATTCTCAATGAGAGGATGTATGAGATCTTCAAGGGAATATTCAAATCGTCTACGGAGAACAAGAACAGGCTGCTGTCCTGGCTAGGAAACTGTCTACATGAAAATGCAGGTAAGCGGCACTTTATCATGACAAGATTACATTGATACTAGAGCCAATTGGACCAACCGGGTCTTGAAATGTGACCTGCTCGAGAAAAAGGTGATATAAGTTGCGCTATGCATTTATGTGTAATGGCCCTTTAAATGTTGAGAGGGTAAAATTTTTCATCAAAATTCTTTTTTTTTTTTTTTTTTTTTTTTTTTTAATGACATCTTAAATATCTAAAGTTTCAGGTTTGGTGCACAACAATGTTGATTTCAGTGAATAAAATGAAAAAAAAAACCTTTTTAGAGTGCATTGTTGCATTGCATTGTATTAGAACTAGCTATTTCAAAGCCTGTTTTCTCTGTTGTGCAATTTGAACTCCATAGAACTAATTAATATGCAACAATGCGATATCTCCAGAATGGAAAGGGCTTTGGAGCTCTACCACGTACCAAATGGAAGCTTACATTGCGGGCTTTCCAAACATACATCAAACTCATTTTTCATATTTTGCGACATAATATACCTTTTTCCAGAGCGGGTCACAAATAATAAGGTAAAGTTGTAAAACCAATCCTGTCCAAGGTTATAGCTTTGATTTTGAAAAGTAAAATTCCTTGATAAAAGTTTTTATACTGAAAATAGTTATGTACATGTGCGTGCATGTCAAATGTTTTTTTGCTTTCTTTGAACTGTAAAGATTAATTAACAAACAACTGAGACCAATATTTGACTGCAGATTTCGTTTTTCACACCAATTTGTTTTTGTCCAGTGAGCTTTGTGGACCAGTGGTGCGTGTTTATTGTTGCCATCTTGTGATTGGCTAATATTTTCCCATGAATATGTATAGATTCGGTCGCATTGCTTGGGTAGCTTAGTGGTAAAGCATCTGATTTTGGATCACGTGCACCGAGATCGATACTGACCATTTTTTTTTTTTTCCTTTTCAAATTTTCTGTTAAAAATAGTTTAAAGTAAACTTAAAAGATTGCTTTTTGTCAAATTTGTGGTTTCGAGAATTATTTTCAGGAAAAAAAGGTCAAAGAAGCAGTCATGCAGCTCCAAGTACGCAGAATCATGTCGGCCAATCATAAGATGGCGACAAGGCTACTACTAACGAGCACTGCCCAAAGAAAGAAACATGTCGTTCAACCACGATCAGATCCTCAAATCTACTGTCCTTTTGAACTTTTGTTTGCATATGTTTTGCAGGTCGTGGTAAACTTTGGTCCAGGGAGCTTCCAAATTTCGGTCAGAAGTACGCCAGCGATTCCTTCTTCATGAACCTAGGTGCAGTCATGGTGCGATTCTGTACTCCATTCACCGCCCCGGAAACCAGCAAAATCCTTGGTGTGGACCTGAGCTACAGTCGCCTGGAGCTGAGTGGGGAGGCTGGGGAGGAGGAGATGAATGCAAAAGGGGTGCATCTTAGAGGTAGGTGTTAGAGCAATCCTGATGACCTGAGACAGACCTTGATATGACCTTAGGCGTGTTGGTGAACGGTATGTGAATCGTTCGACGGTATGCAAATTAGGTCTTTACACCGTCGAACGGTTTGTAAATTGACTATCATTTGTGACCCGCTCTGCAAAAAGGGCACATAAGTCGCTGTACAATGTATGCTTTTACGAGTTATGGGCCGTTCAATGTGAAGAGGGTAAAAAATTCTTCAAACAAGTGATTTTTAAGGGAGGGAATTTTTTGCATCTTTGATACTATATTATTCTATTTCATAACCAAAATCTTTGATTTCAGTGAATAAAGTTGGAAAAAGGATGTGTTTTTTATGAGTGCTTCCATCTATTGCTTTGCTTTTTGTTTTTTTAAATGGCTTGTTTCTCCTTAAGTCATTTCAAGAAATTCCTGAAAACAAACATGCAAATTTCCAAATATCTTGTGATTGCAAAATGCTAGAGACCTCAGACATATACCATATGAAAGCTTATAAAATGGCCTTTCCAGCAATATATAAAACACTATTTTCAAATTTTGCAACATATGTGCCCTTTTTGCAGAGCGGGTCACATTTGGGCCTCGCTTTCAGACCCCAAACGGTTAGCTTTTTTTGTAAACCCCTTAATCAAGAGCCCAACTAAAGAGGCTGATTGCAGTTGCGGTTTTACTGAACAGAGCGTCCTGCCTGCTGCACTTTAATGGCTGTGCTGCCGCTAATCCTCCAGCGTTAACCCCTTGGGCACGGTATTTTACGGGAGACGTCGGGGTGTTGCAGCGGTTCTGGCAGCCAAATCGAACCGCTACAATGTGTTTGTGCAGTCAAGCATGACATAAACAATAATCCAACAATGGATTGAAACTGCACAAACGGCGGCCAATGGCGTCATCCAGTCTGGTGACACTTTTTTTTTTTGCGTCCACAGACGTCATCCATACGCAAAGGGTTAATTATAACCCTGGAGGATTAGTGGTGGCACAGCCATTTATAAGCCACCACTGTTATCACAATGGCGCCTAATCCGATAAGTACTCCATTGTGCAGCCTGTGAGCGCTCAAGTGTATACTGTTTGGGCTGGGGATTAATACCATTTGGGCCCATACCATTTGGGAACTCTCAAGTCATTTTGCATACCATTTCTAAATCGCACTGACGCCTTAGATTGACCTCGGGGGTGTGTCACGAAAGGAGGTAAATAGTCAACTCTTGCCTTGTAGAGTAGGGGTGTGCTGGTGTTCAGTTTTAACCTTGACCTTCCCAAATCCTCCCAAATCCTCTTTGCCGAATGGAGGAATTTGGAGAATTGAGGGTCTTTGGAAGTTGAAACATGGGAGGATTTTGCAGTGTTGAGGGCATCACAGGGGATTTTGCCTCGAGAGGAAAGTGGAGGATCCAGGTCATCAGGCCCAATCTGGTGCTGGATGATTTCAGAGGATTGAGGTTTCTGGGCGTGTTTATCCAAAAACCACTGGAGGATTTTGCAGGATTCAGACAGTAATCTGGATTCCCAGCAACAAACACTGGAGGATTTCTGAATGGGATGATATTGGAGGATTCAGGTTGGTTTTTTGGAAGTATTGGAGAAGAAAATGAATACTTGGTAATATGTGACCCGCTCTGGAAAAAGGTATATGAAAAATGAGTTCCATGCATGTTTGGAAAGCCCGCAATGTAAGCTTTAATTTGGTACATGACAGAGCTCCAAAGCCCTTTCCGTGCTGGAGATATCGCGTTTTTGCATATTAATTAGTTCTATGGAGTTCAAATGACACAACAGAGAAAACAGGCTTGGAAATAGCTAGTTCTAATACAATGCAATGGAACAATGCACTCTAAAAAGGTTATTTTTTCACTTTATTCACTGAAATCAACATTGTTGTGCACCAAACCTGAAACTTTAGATATTTAAGATGTCATTAAAGACGAAAATCAAAAAATAAATTTTGACGAAAATGTTTACCCTCTCAACGTTGAAAGGGCCATTACACGTAAAATGCATAGCGCGACTTATATCACCTTTTTCTGGAGCGGGTCACATATGACCTAAAGATGACCTTATATTGACCTCGCTCATGTCTAAAGAGGAAGTAGTGAAAGCTTTAATTACCCATTGAATATGGGTGATGGCTATAGCTGCGGTTTGAAGAAGACCACCTGGCCGGTTGAGAGCTACGTCCCAACCGCATTTTCTGTATATTCAATCCATTGTTCAGTTATTGTGGGCATTGGGCGTGGCTGCCAAACAAGCTTTATCAATCATAGATAACCATAGACAAGTCCATGAGGTGAATTCGCCTTTTAAAAACTAGGGTCTTATATATACCAGGATTTTTTTTTTTACACAGCCCAACATCTGGTTAATCCATTCCTCAGCCAATTGTCTACACCACAGGTGGCCAGCTCCCCCCCCCCCCCCCCCCCCCCCTTTGGTCTTGGGTAGGCACTGTTTATACTGTCAGAATACAATTTGTGACCCGCTCCAGAAAAAGGTGATATAAGTCGCGCTATGCATTTACGTGTAATGGCCCTTTAAACGTTGAGAGGGTGAAATTTTTCATCAAAATTCATTTTGGTTTTTTTGTTTTTAATGACATCTTAAATATCTAAAGTTTCGGGTTTGGTGCACAACAATGTTGATTTCAGTGACTAAAATGAAAAAAATTACCTTTTTAGAGTGCATTGTTGCACTGCATTGTATTAGAACTAGCTATTTCAAAGCCTGTTTTCTCTGTTGTGCAATTTGAACTCCATAGAACTAATTAATATGCAACAATGCGATATCTCCAGAATGGAAAGGGCTTTGGAGCTCTATCACGTACCAAATGAAAGCTTACATTGCGGGCTTTCCAAACATACATCAAACTCATTTTTCATATTTTGCGACATAATATACCTTTTTCTAGAGCGGGTCACATTTTGTCCCATGCAGTTAGTGCACTTAGCAGGTCCGACAAATCAGGATTTCCGTTGTTTGTGCGCCAATTTAAACGATCGAAACAAGAAAACATGGTTACTATACTGGAGAAGTACATTGGATATTGAATTTGTGAAAATCCAGGTGTGTTTATTAGGTCATTGAAAAAGAATTAGGCATGGCCCAACAAGTTGGTCAGTCAAAGGATATTTGTTCATTCTTCATCCAGTAATCAGCTCCCCCTAAGGGGACTACAGCTTGAGATAAAGAGAGGGTTGGAATCCTGGCAGGAGCTGGGGCAAAAACCTGAATATAAACTCCATACCGCTCGGGTATTCTGAATGAAGATTCACGGCATGCTTGATACACCTTATACTGACCTCGGACTAAAGCGGAAGTGGTGAAAACCAAAGGGTCGCACCTTAAGAGGTGCGGAAGGGCCTATTGTCACTCAAAATGACCAGAGACGGACCTTGATATGACCTGAGACTGACCTCAGTCGTGTCTAAAGAGGAAGTGGTTAGGGGTGTGCATTTACGGGTAGTAAAAGAACCGGGTACCCGACTGAAAAAAAGGAAACCCAACCCAAAACTTCGAATCCCGGAAGTTGCAATAATGTCTTTCTCTGAGATACAAAAGTCTAAATAAATATTATGCCTGTCTAGTAAACATGATCACTACTCTGCCATTACATGTTCCGGCACGTGCGTGCGCTGGCATGTCACAAAAGACAGAAGCTTTATACCATTGTATTTATAGTGGAATAAGGCCTGCTATTACACATGTATGTCTCGTCGAGGCTCTTTATCCATACCCAGACTACAAAAACCACAACTGGTAAATTCACTTTATTGTCAATTTTCGTGAGCGTCATAAACATGAAATCTGTGCTGGTTTCCCATGCAGTTGTTTTCATTTTGAAAATTCCCGACAAATAACGTTCGAAACCTTTCCTTTTTCATTTTCGGGGAAGTTATATGTGCTATAATGTAAAGTTGTACGGGTACTCGATTCCATAAGCTGGAACCGGTTCCTGACATGAACGGTCGGGTAGAATGCCATGGCCTAGTGGTTGCGGTGTTCGACTCATGTACGATGGTACGTGGGTTCGAACCCTGCCAAGAACATGGTGTTGGTGCCCTTGGGAAAGACACTTAACTACAATTTCCTCTCTCCACCCAGGAGTATAAATGGGTACCTGAGAGGGTTGAGGCCAATAGAGCGCTGATATCGGCTGCCGCGTGGTCCAGGGCCTGATCAACGGTGTAATAATTGTAAAGCGCTTTGAGATCGTTGATACGATGGAAAGCGCTATATAAGCATAACAATTATTATTATTATTATTATTATTATTACTCGGGTACCCGGTTCTGATGCACACCCCTGAAAGTGGTATGAGTTGCCAGCTTCACGACTTGCTGCACTTAGGGTGCCGGACATGGGACATCATGACATGTCTTTGATACCTTTTGGTAAAACGTTGCTCTTTTTTTGTCACTGGCCTCAGGCCTCTCGAAAGAGACCTGTCTCATTAAGCTCTCCGACAACAGCGAAGGCGGCCCCGTCCCTAGCCTGTCCACCAATCCACCCTACAAGTTCACCACGGAGGTCTTCTTTCTGACCCAGCGCTGCCTGAACCTGGGTTACCACAGCATCTTGGAGAGGTTCAACCGGCTCAATCGGGAGCTACACCGCATCCAGGAGGCGTACCAGGAGATGCAGAGGCTGGGAGCCGCGGGAGGCAGGAATCCTGCTGTGGAGAGGCTGAGGGAGCAGATGGACATCGGTAAATAAGTGACCTGATTTCTCGGTCGTTTTTGTGACATGGCCAATTTCACTGATTGGAAAGTTGCACTCCGGCATTCTGAGTGATAAGCAAAAAAATAGCAATTTTACATTGGAGATTTCATTTTCGGATTTTAACATTTTTGCACCCAAAAAGCACCTTTCTGTCATATCAGACATTTGCAAATATCAAAACAAAACTACTGTATTATACAAATGTGACCGGCTCTGCGAAAAAGGGCTATTATGTCGCAAACTTTCAAAAATGAGTTATATACATAGTTGAACTTGTCACATCCTAAGCTTTAATTTGGTGTAGGTCTGACCCCTGTGGCATTTTGTGTTCTCAGGATATCGTGACATTTGTATACTCATATTTTCCCAATTTAACGGAAGTGCATTTAGAGATACAGGCCTTTCAACACAAAAAGTGCAAAAAAATAATATAGAATTAATTTTTATTAACATTTATTTTTTTCATCTTTATTCATCAATATTAATGTTTCTGAAAATTAATTCTAAAAATATAGATATAACAGAAGCCAACAAACCAATAACAAATTCACTTATGTGAAGATTTGTTCTCGCATTTTTAACATAGAACTGCCCTGTGTGTGTTTTCAAATAGTGCGACATAATACCCCTTATTGCAGAGCCGGACACATATGTGACCTGGGATAAAGGAGCAAAATTAAAAAATCAAGATTATGGTATCTCTTGAAAGTACAGGTTAAAAGCTTTAATTTGATATACTGTGTGTTGTAGTATCTCGTTCCTAGCCCCCGATACAACCCTTTAAAATTACCAGTCTTGACCCCTTGTTTTGAGAAAATGAAGCTCAAAGTTTATGATCTGTGCACACTTTAGCCAGAGTTCAAAAAATAAATCATCCCAAAAAAGATTTCGTGAAGAGATTCGGTTTACACACTTTGGGATATGATAGAATAGAGTTTTAAAAATATGCAGTTGTTAAAATCCCAAAATTTTTCTCATTTTGTGTTGCCAGGTCACATTTCACAAACTTCTTATTGTATTTCTGCATTCGAAACACGAAAACTGACTGAATCTGTTCTGATAAATTTTAAACACACGAATGCAGGTGAATAAAGCCTTGTGGATCGTTTGCTCAAAGATAAATTCGTTATCCCACTCGCGCTTCGGCCTCATGGTATGTGAGACACAGACGCACTACATTATTCCGCGTTCCACTCGTCCTCGTGGGATAACTAATATTGTACATCTTTGAAGATTTCTGAAAGTCTTTGAAAAGCAGCTCCTCAGAATCTTGTTACTTCAAAACAAAAACATAATCCTCCAGCTCCCAAGATTTTCTATCAAGATCAACACCTGCTGAGTGTAATTGACCTATCGCCGTTTGTGAGTTAGCCACGCCCCTTAGACAACTTTACACACGTGCAGTAGCGTATTACGGGGAATCATTGCATACACGCTCTCTCTGACTGGATGCAGGAGTTGTCTCAGATTTCTGAGACAACTTTGTCCACGTGTGCATGCAGACTTTCGTGCGACCATTTATTGCAAAAAATGGACTTTTCCTAATTTCCAGCCGCTCGTTATATAACGCGTATCTGAATAATGCAGATTCCCCGGACCCCACTCACATAATTTTCACCGTCCGAGAATCGGAAAAACTGAAGAAATATAAATAGAACAAACGACGCTAAACGGGCTTGGCCAATGTGCTGCAAACAAAATTAGTATAATGAAAACGTGATGGGCCGGTTGAGCATTTGCGTTAAATTTGACGTGTATTCGCGTACTGCGTTTCAAGAAACAGGGCGCACATGCGGCCGAATAATGCGCGTATTTGGATTGTTTTTTGTTTGTCCAAGATTTGGAATATCATGTGATGTTCAACAGACGCTACGATTGGATAATGGTCATGAACGGCGATAGGTCAATTGCCATTATGTGTTCCTTTTCTATTCCCAGCCATGGCCCTGTTCTTGTCCCTGAGGACGGCCCTCCTTGAGCCTCAGCTGGTCCAGCACAGCTGGAACCTCCACTTGGCCACAGCTCGCCTCCTCATCCAGCTGGCTACCACTGATGACCGGACTGCCCTCCGGACGCCCACCTACCCTCTACCCCCCGAGGAGGCCATGCCGCCCTGCCTGGCCTATGTGCCGGAATTCCTGGCCGAGAACCTGACCAACTTCCTTCAGTTCTTGCGCCGGTTCGCGGAACAGAAGTATGAGGATGGGGCGGAGTCCCTGGAGCACCTCATGACCTTCATCGTGACCTTCATGGGGAGTAAGGGGCGAATGAACAACCCACATCTGAGAGCCAAGCTGGCTGAGGTCATGGAAGGTCTCATCCCGCCAAGGGATCCAGCAAAGACCATAGTCACATCGTAAGGAAAATCTCATTTTCAAAGTAAACCATGGAAACAAACATTTGAACCTGCATAGCAGAGGTCACTGTATGGGGCCGTCCATAAAGTACGTACACACGAAGAAAAGGAGGGGGGGGGTTGTTGACATTGCGTACACCATGTGTACAGGGGGGGTGTCCAATCCAATGCATACCGTACGCAAACCGACAATTTGCTTTTAATGAATTGTCATGAAATCAATGTACTATCTAATATAAATAACTACCAGGACCAGCTTTTGTGCATCGTAAAACAGTTATAACACCCCAACCAAAAGTAAATTTATCTTCCCAGCCCCACCGCCAGCCAACTCCGGCCTATTTTTAGACCGCAACAAAAAGACTGCTTTATAAACCGGCAGTGTACACCGGAAACGTACAGGTGTACTTGTATCAATTTCGCCCGCGTGCTGTCCCAAATCGCTCTTGTACTGGAGGTAAACAAAAGAACAAAAAGGATATACGTCTTGTATATCAACTGCCTCTTGTTCAATCACATATTTTCGTGAAAAGCGTTATTCACTATCTCAATAAACCACTCATGAAGCGTCAAGAGCAAACTATGCAAAAAGTAGTGTATCAGGATATTTTTGTTCCCCTTTTTTGGTTCATGTCATCATTGACTGCTGTTTTGGTTCGAAATATATCACTGTTCAATCATTTCCAGGTCCGTGAATAAAAATGTTTGCAATTTTTTTTCTGTCAACATTTTGCGATCTATTTCAGTCTTTGGATGCGACATGCGAATCATACTACTACAGCAGGTGTACTGTGACGTTTGATGATGCTAGAATAGGGTAGTCTGAGAAGTCAAAAAGAAATGTGGAATGCGTATGCGTACAGGGGGAAGGGGGGTAAAAAAAGTCAGCATATCGTGCGTACGTACTTTATGGACGGCCCCTATCTGGAAGTTGCATGCTCAATCCCACTTATGTCAGTTGTCTTCTTTCTCTCTCATTTTTCTCTCTTTTTCTTTTTCTTCTGGCCACTTATTCAAACAGGAAACTTGTTTGTTACATAACAAACGTGTGTGGCACTCCATACACGCAGCTGTACAGGGAAAGTTTGGATAGAGTTTTTCAGAATATTATAATGGTGAAACATGAAGTTGATGGCACCATTAGAAAGATCTGAACCAGCTCTTTCTGTTGGTATAAGGATCAATGTGTGAATAGCAAAAAACACAAGCACTACAGGTTGTTGAGACATGGTGAATATTGTTGGTTGGATGTACATGTACATGTACTGTATATATGTTCGAGGACAAGAGGAGAAAGATAATACAAAGGAATCTTTCTTGTCCTCGGGAGTCGGTCTTTTGTTAAAATCTGTCCTCAGAGCTAAAAATACGTGCTTATAGTCTATGGAGTTGTGTTAGGGTGGAGTGGTTAATCTGCAGTCAGGCCAAGCCGTTGAAAAGCCTGGCCAAGCCCCTGGAACGCCTGAGCCTTTGGGCTTCTATAATCCCCTGATTGTACACAATAAACTGTCATTTATTCTGGAGCCCAGCCGACTCCCATTGTTCACCCAGACTTGACTGACAGCTGAGGCATCTTTTGATCCTGCTGTGAATGGGTACAGATTAGTGTGGGAGGGGCTACAACCAGGCCTGGCCTGGCAGAGGCCAGGCTTTATCGATTAGTTGATGCTCTATTGTTAGGTGATTTGTAGCTCACAAAAACAAGAGTAGAAGCCTGGCCCGACCACAGATTAACCACTCCTCCCTTATATTAAAGGAGCAATAGGAAACACAAAGCATTGTCCTCAGTAGTATAGGAAAACACATGCTCTGGTGTGTGGTTTCCTTGTTAAGTGAACTTGACCTTGGTAAGAAGAGGGTTAACCCTGTGTGTCCAGCTGTTATAGATGGGGGGCTGGTATGCCAAGAACAGGCTGTGCAGCCAAGCGTAAACACAAACAATAGACACCACACTGAATAGAGTGGTCCTGTTCATCGCACTTAGAGCTTGGATTGATAATGCACAGGAATGCGTGTATAGACGACAACCAGCCAGGTGGTCTTTGTGCAAATTGCGGCGATGGCCGCCCTCCATATTCAAGGGGTTAACCCCTTGAGTACCTTTTTTTTTTACAGGAGACGTCGGGGTGTCGCAGCGGTTCTGGCAGCCAAGCGGACCGCTACAATGTGTTTGTGCAGTCAAGCGTAACATAAACAATAATCCAACAATGGATTGAAACTGCACAAATGGCGGCAAATGACGTCATCCGGCCTGGTGACACTTTTTTTTTTGGCGCCATATGGCGTCATCCGTACGCAAGGGGTTACGCAAGGTACGTTTTTTTTTACAGGAGACGTCGGGGTGTCGCGGCGGTTCTGGCAGCCAAGCGGACCGCTACAATGTGTTTGTGTAGTCAAGCGTAACATAAACAATAATCCAACAATGGATTGAAACTGCACAAATGGCGGCAAATGACGTCATCCGGCCTGGTGACACTTTTTTTTTTGGCGCCATATGGCGTCATCCGTACGCAAGGGGTTACGCAAGGTACGTTTTTTTTTACAGGAGACGTCGGGGTGTCGCGGCGGTTCTGGCAGCCAAGCGGACCGCTACAATGTGTTTGTGTAGTCAAGCGTAACATAAACAATAATCCAACAATGGATTGAAACTGCACAAATGGCGGCAAATGGCGTCATCCGGCCTGGTGACACTTTTTTTTTTGGCGCCATATGGCGTCATCCGTACGCAAGGGGTTACGCAAGGTACGTTTTTTTTTACAGGAGACGTCGGGGTGTCGCGGCGGTTCTGGCAGCCAAGCGGACCGCTACAATGTGTTTGTGTAGTCAAGCGTAACATAAACAATAATCCAACAATGGATTGAAACTGCACAAATGGCGGCAAATGACGTCATCCGGCCTGGTGACACTTTTTTTTTTGGCGCCATATGGCGTCATCCGTACGCAAGGGGTTACGCAAGGTACGTTTTTTTTTACAGGAGACGTCGGGGTGTCGCGGCGGTTCTGGCAGCCAAGCGGACCGCTACAATGTGTTTGTGTAGTCAAGCGTAACATAAACAATAATCCAACAATGGATTGAAACTGCACAAATGGCGGCAAATGGCGTCATCCGGCCTGGTGACACTTTTTGTTTTGGCGCCATATGGCGTCATCCGTACGCAAGGGGTTACGCAAGGTACGTTTTTTTTTACAGGAGACGTCGGGGTGTCGCGGCGGTTCTGGCAGCCAAGCGGACCGCTACAATGTGTTTGTGTAGTCAAGCGTAACATAAACAATAATCCAACAATGGATTGAAACTGCACAAATGGCGGCAAATGACGTCATCCGGCCTGGTGACACTTTTTTTTTTGGCGCCATATGGCGTCATCCGTACGCAAGGGGTTACGCAAGGTACGTTTTTTTTTACAGGAGACGTCGGGGTGTCGCGGCGGTTCTGGCAGCCAAGCGGACCGCTACAATGTGTTTGTGTAGTCAAGCGTAACATAAACAATAATCCAACAATGGATTGAAACTGCACAAATGGCGGCAAATGACGTCATCCGGCCTGGTGACACTTTTTTTTTTGGCGCCATATGGCGTCATCCGTACGCAAGGGGTTACGCAAGGTACGTTTTTTTTTACAGGAGACGTCGGGGTGTCGCGGCGGTTCTGGCAGCCAAGCGGACCGCTACAATGTGTTTGTGTAGTCAAGCGTAACATAAACAATAATCCAACAATGGATTGAAACTGCACAAATGGCGTCATCCGGCCTGATGACACTTTTTTTTTTGGCGCCATATGGCGTCATCCGTACGCAAGGGGTTACGCAAGGTACGTTTTTTTTACAGGAGACGTTGGGGTGTCGCGGCGGTTCTGGCAGCCAAGCGGACCGCTACAATGTGTTTGTGCAGTCAAGCGTAACATAAACAATAATCCAACAATGGATTGAAACTGCACAAACGGCGGCAAATGGCATCATCCGGCCTGGTGGCACTTATTTTTTTGACGCCATATGGCGTCATCCGTACGCAAGGGGTTTAAGAGTGTTTCTCTGATAAACCCTGTTGTGGGAATTACCTTCTAGATTCCACCGGGAGAAGGTCTTCTTGGAGCATCCTCTCCTGCCTCTGGTTTCTCGGTCCCTGCTGAGCATCTACGTAGACATTGAGTTCTCTGGTGACGCTCACGCCTTTGAGCAGAAGTTCAACTACAGACGACCTATGTACCACATCCTGAAATACTTGTGGAGCTTGGAGAAACACAGACAAAGCATGAAGGTTGGGTGATGGTTTTTGTTGATTTTTTTGGCCTCATAATAATAATAATAATAATAATAATAACAACACCACGAGGGTCGGCTGAAAGTTCGTAGGTTGACTCTGAAGGAGTAATACCAGATCAATGAAACTCAGCATTCATTTATTTCAAACCTTTTGATAACTAATTGCATGCTGTTGGAATCTCCCGTGAGAGAGTTGATAACATTCTGGGTACAGAACTTGGAATGTCAAAGGTTTCTGCTCGGTGGGTGCCGTGTCTTCTGACCCCTGATCAAAAGCGCACCAGGCCGGTCATGTCAAGGGATAAACTTCGAGCATTTTGAAGCAGATCTAGCTATTATTTCATCGAACGTTTCCTAACCCAGGATGAGTGCTGGGTCCATCACTTTGAGCCAGAGACAAAGAGGCAATCCATGCAGTGGAAACACATGTCCTCACCCCCTCCAAAGAAAGCCAAGGTCGTTTTGATACCATTTTTTTTTACATTTTTACGAAGTCGTCTGCGAACCACCAAATACGGCCTTACCAGAAAACAAACAATGCAATTAGTTACCGACAGGGTTGTATGCTTGCTAAGTTTCATCGATCTGGCATTACTCCTTCAGAGTCAAACCTACAAACTTTTCAGCCGACCCTCGTATAATAATAATAATAATGTGATGCTTATATAGCGCTTCATACAAATGTCTGAAAGTGCTTCACAATTGACCTGTCGCCGTTTACGAGTTAACCACGCCCCTTAGACAACCCTATTAGGAATTTTGTGTGGTAATTTTTGTTTGTCTCAGATTTCGCGCGTTCCACGTGGAATTATAATTGATGTGATTGGACAATAATTCACAAGCTGCGTTGACGCGATTCGACCGCGAAAGGTCAATTATTACCCCTTGTCATCAGGCCATGAGATCAGTTCTATGTGGGCTGGTGTAGTGTGTATTTATGGACTCTAAATACGGCCTTATCGGTAGTATTGCCCTTGCATAATTAAGAGAGTGACTGGTATCTCGTGTTTTCAACCAACAAAAGGAACCCGATGTCATAGGAGTCTAAATTTCATGTGACACCGGAAAAAGTGTTTAAAACCAGTTGGAACTTGATCACCTGTTTAAAACCACCCATGTGACAGGCTCTCGACCAATAAGATAAACTGTCTTAGGTATTTATGAACAGAGGATAATTCCAATCATGAGCTGTTTAATAGGTGATGTTGCCCCTTGTTTCTGACCTTCAGGACATCGCTGCAGAATCTTTGCAGTCAATGGAGGCGGCCAATGCACCCCTCTTCCTGCGTTTCATCAATCTACTCATCAACGATGCTATCTTTATGCTGGATGAAGCTATGGATGTAAGTACCCGCACAGTTAATTCGGCACTGTCAGACAAGGGTCACTCATGTTGCGGGGGTCACTCATGAATATTTGACCTTTCTCTCAATGGCATGTGACCCGCTCCAGAAAAAGGTGATATAAGTCGCGCTATGCATTTACGTGTAATGGCCCTTTCAACGTTAAGAGAGTAAACATTTTCGTCAAAATATATTTTTTGTTTTTTTCTTTAATGACATCTTAAATATCTAAAGATTCAGGTTTGGTGTACAACAATGTTGATTTCAGTGAATAAAGTGAAAAAAAAATCCTTTTAGAGTGCATTGTTCCATTGCATTGTATTATAACTAGCTATTTCAAAGCCTGTTTTCTCTGTTGTGCAATTTGAACTCCATAGAGCTAATTAATATGCAAAAACGTGATATCTCCAGAACGGAAAGGGCTTTGGAGCTCTATCATGTACCAAATTAAAGCTTACATTGTGGGCTTTCCAAAACATACATAAAACTCATTTTTCATATTTTGCGACATAATATACCTTTTTCCAGAGCAGGTCACATATACATGTACATGGATCATTCCATAAATTTGGGGGTCCAAAAGTGTGAGATTTTGCAATTCCGGACACATTCTTTAACCCTAACCCTCCAGGGTATTTTGGCTAGAAACCCTGCCAGACGCATCAGATTGCATACTTTGTCACATTGACTTGTGTGCAGAGTGCAGCAAGGTCAAGCTGTCACCACAGATGCACTGTGCTGCGTCTGGCAGGGTTAGGGTTAATGCCTTTTATACAACACCTGAATAAATCCCAGCCATCCGATTGGTGGATCGTCGATCACGTGCATTGAATTATTCGACCCATCACACGGCGCAAACCCGCACCGCCCAAAACGTTCTATCACATGGTGCGCGCGCATTGATAGAACCAAAAGAACTTCCCTAATTTCACGGTCACTTTTGGTGCGCTACAACAGCGCTGTCATTCACACAACATGGCGGCCGAGTTTCCCGAACTGCCACGGTTTGTTCTCCTAACAGACGACGAAATATTGGAACTCGTAGGCGATGTTTACGCTGCTATTAACACAAAGAGACAAATGAAATATGCAATCAAATGATTAGAGGAATTTGCAAGACACGCAGGAACAACAATTAAAGCTTTAACTGATTCGGAACTGGACCACTTTTTGTCACGGTTTTATGCGGGACTGAGAAGGTAAACGGCACGTTGTAACGTTACACCAAGAAATCCATGCATGCAATCTGTCGGATTTATTCAGGCGTTGTATAAAACAAATAATGAATGTTTCACATTCGTGCAATGGTAAGAATAATTTCATTCGGTGACAGATGAAATGTCCCATTCCACTCGGCTTCGCCTCGTGGAATAGAACATTCAATCTGTCACCTCATGAAATTATTCTTACCATCGCACTCATAAACATTCATTATTTGTATACTATCTCCAAGAGTGATTGTGTAAAGCAAAGTACATGTATCTGCCAAACAAGTAAAACAAGGTGTGAAGTCAGTTTTAATGATACCTGATGGGAAATTACAGAGGTCAGGTGTAACAGACACCAACAAATGTGACACTTTTCGAACCTAAATTTATGGAATGACCCATAGTGGCAGTGGCATCCCTTTAATGCTGTGAAATTTTGCATTGTGATTTTTGTCTCTCGGAGTTCGCTCATTCAGAATTGAATTATTACTGATGTGATTGGGCAGCGTTACAGAAGTACCTGAACTACTACTATAACCCCGTTCAGTGTTTTTCATATGGCTCTGCTAAATACAGCAAAAATCCAACAGCGTATTTGGTTGGATTCTGCCGTGTACCACCTGCACACCAGCCTTGGCATTTTCAAGCTGAATCCAACAAAACACAACTGAAATTTTACCGGACGTCTGCTTTTACCCCATTAAAATATGACAAAAGCCAACAGGTATATTAAGCTTCCACCCTGCTAAATATGACAATATCCAACACACCATGTACATGCACATGTAGTTGAATAGGTAAATTTGTAGGTAAATTTGAATACATTTTCGAAGTGAACAAAGAAACTGGCAGGAGCGGAATTTGAACCTGCGACCTCCGGAATACCTTACCGGCGCTCTACCAACTGAGCTATCTTGCCCTATGTGGGCAGTCTCCCAAATTGTCAGTATCTTTGTTCGGGTGGGCGCTAGTAAGAAGTCATAAACCCAGAATGCCGTATAGCTAGGGATCACTCCCCCTTTGAAAATGTATTCAAATTTACCTTAGTCAGTTTCCCTTGTGGATTGTTTGACGAATGATAAGTTAAAACAGAAAGAAAGTTGTATCCTCATTGAGTGATCCCCACAATGTCACTTCCCAGGTTGTATCGTAAAATTGGGTGTGATCCCTGGCTACACGGCATTCTGGGCTTATGACTTCTAGCGCCCACCCGAACAAAGATACTGAAAATTTGGGAGACCGCCAACATAGGGCAAGATAGCTCAGTTGGTAGAGTGCCGGTACGGTAACCCGGAGGTCGCAGGTTCGAATCCCGCTCCTGCCAGTTTCTTGGTTCACTTTGAAGAGTATTTAAGAAGTTAGACCTGGAATCATCTTCAAGATATTATGTAACATATCAAACGTGTAACATTTCTGGACGGGCATTTGTCACATAATGTCCGTCCATGTTTGAACATAATTTATTACACATATTAATTATTTATAATATCAATCCTGACATTGTTAGAGATGTAAACTGACCAACATTTTGGAATGTTACTAAATTCCTCTTTCTTTTTTCCAGTCAATAATAGAAAAGATGTCCGTCCATGTTACAAACATAATATATTGAGTTGAAGATAACCCTCTAATTTCTTATATAGGGGGCCCATCCAGAGTGTTATCCTATTTTTTGTGTCCATGTGATCACTAACAGCTCTGGAAAGCATTAGAAAAATATTTGGGCAAAATACTTGATTTGATGTCCCTCTTCCATGTCTTACTCCCATTGCTATCTGTTGATGCTAAATGGTCTCTTTAGTGTGGACAGACCCATATCCAACAAATTACAACAGGTTTTTACCATTGTTGGATTTTGTTGGATTAAGCAGGGTTTATAGGGTTATAGGAGCGTAGAGCAGAATGCTAAAATAAATTTTCCTTAGCTTTAGAGTATGTTTATTTTCAAGGGCATGTGCCCATAGCCCGTGTCCTTCTGAATCCTTGCAGAAAAATCTCCTCCCCTGCTCACATAGAGTTTAACCTTTTCTGACCGTCTGTTGTTAACCCTAATGTCCTAGGCATTCATTTGGGGTGAAGACCTGTGTACTATGAAATACTACTTAGTATTCTGTAGCACTGAGTCTCTCTGTCTTAGACAGTTGAGTGTATCATGACAGCAGCAAAGATACTTATTGCTACAAAGTACTACTTCTATGTAATTCAGTTCAGTTAGTTAAAATGATATTTGTGTCAATGAATTGGATGGTTAAGATAAACAAATTGTATCATCTCTGAAAACTAGTAGTTCATGCTGTGTTTCCACCTTAGATGATAACAGACATTTTCCCTCCAACCCCAGCAATAAACAGTAGTACTATACCATTGCACATACTTTAGGGTGGAGTGGTTAATCTGTGGTCGGGCCAGGCCGTTAAAAAGCCTGGCCAAGCCCCTGGAAACACCCTGGCCTTCGGGCTTCTATAATCCCCTGGTTGTACACAATAAACTGCCCATTAATTCTGGAGTCCAGCGGGCTCCCATTGTTCACCCAGACTTGACTGACAGCTGAGGCATAAGTTTTGATCCTGCCGTGAATGAGTACTGATTAGTGTGGGACAGGCTACAACCAGGCCGGGCCTGGCAGAGGCCGGGCTTTATTGATTAGTTGATGCTCTATTGTTAGGTGATTTGTAACTCACAATAGCAAGAGTAAAAGCCCGAAGGCCCGGGCATGGCTGGGCTTTTCAAAGGCCTGGCCCGACCACAGATTAACCACTCCTCCCTTATTTGGGGCGAAGTACCAAATACTAAAAATTAGTACACGAATTGTACACAAATAGGCGAGAGTACTGTACTACAGTTACTCCTGAGTTACAGGCCCGTAGACATGAGTTATACTGTGGAAATCAATAGGAACTGTCAAGGTTTTCACCCACATAATATCCATATTCATCAGGATGTCAAACCGGGTGATGAAGAGCCAAGTATGCTCTATCCGATGCAAGTCAAAAAACTAAAAAGTAAAAAATGACCTTAAGACTCATTTTGTAGGATCCAGTCACAAATGTGGCCAACCCCCACCCTCTGTTGTACATAGACCTTTAGCTAGAGTAGTTTAAAGCCTTGTATGGCGTGACTTTCCTTCACCCCTTGCTACCGGTTGACCGGCTCTGCAAAAAGGGGTATTATGTCGCACTATGTGAAAACACACACAGGGCAGTTCTATGTGAAGCGGGTGAACAAATCTTTCACATAAGTGATTTTTTTTGTTTTTGAGTTGTTGGCTTCTGTTATATCTATATTTTCATAATTTATTTTCAGAAACATTAATATTGATGAATAAAGATGAAAAAATTAATGTTTGATCAAAATTACTTCTATCATATTTCTTTGCACTTTTTGTGTTTAAAGGCCTATATCTCTAAATGCACTTCCGTTAAATTGGGAAAATAGGAGTATACAAATGTCAAGATATCTCGAGAACACAAAATACCACAGGGGTCAAACCTACACCAAATTAAAGCTTAGGATGTGACCAATTCAACTATGTATGTAACTCATTTTAAAGATTTTGCGACATAATAGCCCTTTTTGCAGAGACGGTCACATATGTGACGTCTATGTGTGCCAATCTCTGCATTTTCAATCCATTATTAGGGTATTGTGTACATTATGCTTGGCTGCCTTGTTTCCATTTCACCTGGCTGCTCAACCCGGCCTGGCGCCCCCATGGATGTAAAGCCCGATGGCTAAGGGTTAACCCCTTGAGTACGGTTATCGAAGTGAGGCGTCGGCGTGCCGGAGCGGCCTGTGCAGTCAAGCGTAACATAACAATAATCCAACAATGGATTGAAACTGCACAAATAGCCGCAAATGGCGTCATCCGACCAAGGGGTTTTTAAAGAATATAAATACATACCCAGCTTTGTGTTTACTTGCTCATAGTCAGTGTTCTCCACGAGAGGTTTTAGCAGGGCGGGCCGCCCCGCTAAAGTTTTACCGCCCCGCTAAAATTGTCACCGCCCTGCTATTTTTTTCCGTTGGATTTTCCCCCATTCTCCATAGTCTTCACAGTTTATCTAAGTACGAAGAAGTTTACCGCACTCTGTAGAACGAACATGAAGAGTTTGCCAGCATTAACATTCAGCAGTATTGCAGTAGCATTTATAGTATAGTATTAGTAATCTAACAGATCTGGACGCAACGTACGCAACATATTATGCATTCACATCATAAAACTATACACGTAATATTATTCTGGACTGGTTCCAATCTCCCTGGTAATATCATTTTCACTTTGTCGCGTCGAGAACCAGTTTACCTAAATTACAATGTTCCGTAACACTTGAGGGCGTCTTTTTCTCTCGGAAAATACCTTATCCACGCGCGCTGTGCCCACGTGCATGTTTAGCTCACCGGCCGGCCGGCTTAACCCCCTAAAAATCTTGCCTTCATTTCAAGTTGTAAACACGAGCAAATTTGATTCAAAGAGTCGGAAGAAAGTTGCCAGGAAATGCCTCAGATTGCACCACAGAGCATCTAGAATCCAAAATTTTCCAGGGCTCTTCAGCGGGCCCCGGACCCCATGCTGTAAGGGCTTCGCGCTCCGCGCTCGCATTGTGTCTACCGCCCTGCTAAAATTTTAGGCCGTGGAGAACACTGTAGATGTTTTGAAAAAGATGTTTACATTTCCTTTGAACCTGAACATGTATTTCAGAACCTGAAGCAGATTAAGGAGATACAACACCAACGAGACAGCGGGGAGTGGCGGAGCCTACGACCCCAGGATCTCCAGCAGCGAGAGACCGCCTTGCGCACCAATGGCAGCATTGCGCGCTTCTTCAATGTCATGTCCAACGAGTCCATGAATATACTCAATTTCATCACCGGCGGTGAGTTCAAACGACAATAACTTCCAAGACCACTTGAATCATGTGATTGGTCAACTGATGCGTTGCTCTTGTTCTTTTTTATTTATTGAATTTAAGGGGCTTATTTTGCATAAAGGCCTATGTGGCAAGGCTCTTGAAGTGCCCCTATTAACCAGTTTGCGCCGGGATTATTTTTGCCGAAAATCTCCATATTCAAAATAGGCAAAATATAGCAGCCAACTTCTGATATATACAGCCAAACGCCACAGATACTGATTTGCAAGAGTCATTTCAACAGTATTTGTACAATATTTCTTGCCGAAACCTCATATATTTCAATACTCTGGGTGCGCCCACCGGAGCATAAATTGTAGAACAGGCCGTGCACAGCGGCCAAGTTCAAGTTCAACGCACGGTCCGCCTCCACAGACTTCTTAGACTTTGTGTGTGTGTGTGAGTTTGTATAGCTATTCAAATCGTGGACCTTTAACAAAGAGGACAATAGGGTCCACGATTGTGTCAAGGTCCACGATTGAAAATTTTGTACAAAACATATGGGAGGCCTTCCGATAAAGATAAAGTATAAACAAAAGAAGGACAATAGGAGGTCCGCGATTGCCGGTGTTTACACACTTGTGGGTGTGTGTGTGTGTGCAAAACAAGTGAGGGATTAGCGTGTTGAGACGTCACCCAGAGGTGAGTCGAGGCAAACTTGACGTTTTAACCCGTCAGCCATGCCCGTGTATAAAAACAGCCAGATCGGGTTAACACGTCCTCCGACGCGAACTGGTTAACTTGAAAAAAATTGACCCTTGTTCCCCTCCTCTTTTCAAATTATTTTGTCCTGCCGTCAAAAAATGTTTCAATTTTTTTTAATTTTACATATAGGCCAAACATTCAAAACTTGTGAAGAGAAACTAATCCCCAGAAAATAAAAATTATAATAATCTCCCTATCCATTGTTGGCCCACCCTTGCCAGCCTTAGATGCCCTTATAAGCTAATCCATATGTTCCAACTCTTACAAATGAATGGGATATATTTTCAGAGATCAAGACAATCTTTTTGCATCCTGTGATGGTGGACAGAGTGGCAGCCATGTTCAACGACTTCTTGCTTAAACTGGTATGTTTCTTCAGTTTGTGTACATCGTACAAGGGTTCCCATGGTCATGGAAAATCCTGAAAAAAAAAGTTGTCCTGGAAAGTCATGGAAAAGTCATGGAAAATTGGGAAAAATAGAAGTCATGGAAAAGTCATGGAAATCAAGATCATGTAAGGCCGCTTTTGATGTGATAACGAAATAATGATAAATTTACAGGCTATATCTTTGTCAGTCTATAGTAGGGCTATAAGGGGAGGAGGAGGCCATTATTAATTACAACTTATTTACAAAAGCTAACAAATGGTTAGCCCAACATCAGCGGTTCATCGGTATCATAATAGCAGACAACTTTTCTCTGCAAAATGGCGTTCAATGTCATGGAAATTGTCATATTTTAGTCCTGGAAAAGTCATGTAATTTGGTTTTCAGATTTCTGTGGGAACCCTGATCGTATAATTGTCTTTTATGATCAGCTTTATACCAAGGTGATTATAATCATACTCGGATGCATCCTAACTGCAAAGAGATTAGTGCAGTTCAGAGTACAGCCTAACTGTTTACTGCTGTTGTTGACCCACCGTAATCCTCCACGACCGGGGCCCCTAACCCCTTGTGTACGGATGACGCCAAATAGTGAAGAAAACAAAGTAGCACCAGGTCGGATGACACCATTTGCCGCTATTTGTGCAGTTTCAATCCATTCTTCGATTATTGTGAATGTTACTCTTGACTGCACAAGCACATTGCCATTTCGCTTGGCTGCACAGGCCGCCCCGGCACCCCGACGCCTCACTACGATAACCGTACTCAAGGGGTTTTAAGAAAAAATATCAGTAGAGGAATTGCTACCAGCCTGGGTTAAATGTGACCCGCTCCAGAAAAAGGTGATATAAGTCGCGCTATACATTTACGTGTAATGGCCCTTTCAATGTTGAGAGGGTGAAATTTTTCGTCAAAATTCATTTTTTGGTTTTTATCTTTAATGACGTCTTAATTATCTGAAGTTTCAGGTTTGGTGCACAGCAATGTTGATTTCAGTGAATAGAGTGAACAAATAACCTTTTTAGAGTGCATTGTTCCATTGCATTGTATAAGAACTAGCTATTTCAAAGCCTGATTTCTCTGTTGTGCAATTTGAACTCCATAGAACTAATTAATATGCAAAAACTTGATATCTCCAGAACGGAAAGGGCTTTGGAGCTCTATCATGTACCAAATGAAAGCTTACATTGCGGGCTTTCCAAACATACTTAAAACGCATTTTTCATATTTTGCGACATAATATACCTTTTTCCAGAGCGGGTCACAAATATCCCAACCCTGCGAGCTGCCGCGTGGAGATTTCAGAAGGCACATTTTTTTCTTTTTCTAATTTCCATATGAAGCCGTCTGTCTATTCCATTCATATTTTTTGTAATCCTCAATGATACATTGTATTTTGAAGTGGTATAGTCGCTTTTCAAGAAGGAGTTCACTTGGGGTCACTCCAGTCATGAGAAACCTGGGCCCCAGCCAAAAGCCCATTCAGTTGTGCAAAAACCGTGCGAGGAGCCGCGTGGTGATTTCGGAAGGCACATTTTTTCTTTTTCTAATTTCCGTATGAAGCCGTCGGTCTATTCCATTCATATTTCAATCTTGTGTGTGTATGTCCAGAGGACCCCTATTCATCTATTTAGACCATTAGAGAAAAGATTGTGTGCACAAAACATTGTATTAACGCGTAAACAAAGGTGCCTTCCAAAATCACCCCATGGAAGAAGCGCGTGATTTTTGTGCTCGCGCAGCTCGCAGGGTTAACCCATTGAATATGGAAGACGGCCATAGCCATGATTTGAAAAAGACCACCTGGCCGGTTGTCGTCTATATGCACATTCCTGCACGTACTCAATATATTGTTAGCCTGTTGTCTGTGTTACGCTGTGTTAAGCCCATACTGGCATACCAGAATAGAAGCGGGACAAAATGGGGGATTGAGTTCGTGGCAATACTGCAAATTCACTGCCAGTTAATGGTGAAGATGTTCATAGTGACATTGTACAATTGCGCATACAAAGTGCAGGCAGGTTTATTCCACACTAACAAGGTACAATTGATAGCAAATTTTGGATTTGAGGGGGGGACAATGGAGGGTACAGCAAAGCAAGATATTTTGTTTAGTTTCCTGTACATTCCCGAGGCCTTAATGATCATGTGTACAAACAATATAGAGGACTTTCTCTGTACTTTAGAAATTACAGGGGTCGTCGTAAAAAATTACGTATGTAACAAAGACAAAATGTTCACTACAAATTGACAGGACACTAATTATCATGTGCATGAATCTACCCAAATGTCATCTCATTCAATATTAATAACCCATTTAGGAGTGCTAACAGCCACAATAAACACAATTTTGTTGGTCTTTAAGACACTTTATAGGTAACGAACGTAACGTGGACAGAAATGTTGTGACAAATTTCTGTCCACGTTACGTACATAATATTCTGTACATATTAACCTGTAACATCTAAAATATAAAGTAGATTGTCTTGGTTTTTACAGGTAACAATGCTGTAGGGATAAGAATGAAAAGGCACAATATTTGATAAAGACATTTATTGTAATTATAACTTTCTATCAGTATTAACAAACTTTCTGTCCATGTTTCGTACATGTACGTACATGTCGCATTCTGAGCATACATATCTTGTAAAACTTGCCCGGAAAGTCCTAAATCCTGTGGTTTAGAAAATTGGCTGAATGGATTAAGCAGATGTTGGTACAGTGGGCTGTGTAAAAACAAAAATCCTGGTATGGACAAGACCCTAAAAGACGAATTTTCCTCATGTTTTGTTTGTCAGGGTTCCCACAGAAATCTGAAAACGAAATTCCATGACTTTTCCATGACTTTCCAGGACTAAAATTTGACAATTTCCATGTCCGCACTGGACTTACCGTCTCGGGAAAAGTTACCTGGTCAGTTTTCCTGGGCAGCAGTTGGCCGGTAGAAGTAACCGCTGGACTCAGGAAAAGTAACTGAGAGGAAAACGTCCTAGGCTGTCCGCACTGGACTTAAAATGGGAAAAGTTCCCATCGTCTCGGTAAGTTTTACCAAAATAAGTCCAGTGATGCTGACAGGGCTAAATAAAATTGGATCCGTATCACAAATACTTCAAGTTTGTTCATCTACGATTTGAGTAACTATTTTCTGTATTGCAGCATGTACTTCGAACATGAAAACTACGTGTGTGTGACTTCGCACTATGAAACGGGCGGAATGCGATTAAGGTGTCTGCTGTCTGGCAGTCATTAACCCTTTCTACCCCAAGCCTTACAAACTCCAATAGCAGGTTGTCTTGAATTTTGATAGGTTCAGGACTGTAGCGCCTTGGCACCATTACTTTCCATGGAGCTATGCCCAATTTGTCCAAAGAATGCGTCATAGGTATACTGCACAGTGTTGGATTTGGACAGGTTGACGACACTTCCTAGTAAAAATGCCTAGGGGATTAGGGTTAATTTAATGTACGAGGTGCGATCAAAAAGTTCCGTAAGCGCGTCAAGCACCATCTGCGATTCTCGCTGGATCTCCTCCACAGTGTCAAAACGGCGACCCTTCAGCTTGAACTTCATTTGGGGGAACAGAAAGAAGTCGTGGGGAGCGACGATTGTAATCAGGCCATAAAAGGCACTTCACGAGTCACTTCACGAGTCACTTCACGAGTCACTTCACGAGTCACTTCACGAGTCACTTCACAAGTCACTTCACAAGCTGTTCAAACACACTATATAACAAAAGCATTCCTTTGTCAATTGTTCATCCTGTGTAGCTTGTGAGCTGACTTGTGATTGACTTGTGCTCTGCCTTTTGATTTGACTCGTGATTGACTCGTGATTGACTCGTGATTGACTCGTGATTGACTCGTGATTGACTCGTTTAAAACTCTGCAGAATTGAGTGGAAAGTCACCCACTTTCCACTCATTTCAAAACTTGGGGCGTCAGGTTGGTGTACTAGTACTTACCTCGCCTTCCATCTGTGATGGCCTGGGTTCAAATCCCACCCTTGTTAATGTGTGCTTCAGGTTCAGTCGCTGCTTGATTCTGTGGGTTTCCCGCAGAATATCATTTTTGGGATTTTCCTCCCACCTCTCAAACTGAACATTGCTTTGTCGTCTTCCTACAGGTCTCTTCAGGCTTTCGAGCTACAGTGAAGTATGCACTTTGGAGGAATCATTGGTTTCCGTACCAGAAAGAATAAAATAAATGTTTGATTGCTCGATTGCAGGTTGGTCCCAAGATGGGTGCCCTGAAGGTCAAGAACTTTGATGAGTTTGAGTTCACGCCAGGCAGTCTGGTACAACACATCTGTCAGGTCTATCTAAACCTGGGAGCTAATGACGACTTCTGTGCGGCCGTGTCGCGCGACGGCCGCTCATACTCCGCCTCGCTGTTCACCCGGGCGGACCGCGTCCTGAAGAAGATCATCGCCCCAAACCAGATGATCACTCAGATGGCTGCGTTTGCTGACCGAGTTAGGGTAAAATGTGCTGTTTTATTTCAACCGTCAGCATGCCATCGATCTGCAATTGATGGAAGAATCTGCAGATTAGGCCAAAACAAAATTGTTGTTGCCCTCGGACAGGTTAAATTGGAAAAGAGGGTCGTTCGGTTAAAAAAAGTATTTCTTTTTTGCATATTTAATACTAGGAATGTGCATCGGAACCGGGTACCCGAGTACCCACCCGTTGATGTCAGGAACCGATTCCAGATTATGAAATCGAGTACCCGTAACCAACATTACATAGTAACTTCTCAGACGATGAAAGAAAAGGGTTTGAATGTCATTTGTTTGGATTTTTCAAAAGTTTAGGGTTTTTAGCTAGGGTACTCTTCATGCTCACACCCGGGTGTGTTTAGGCCTAAACGTTGGACGAAATTTCATTTGTTTACAGGAAAATACGCATAAAGTAAGGAAAGTACATTAAATACAAACACTTTTTGAGACAGAGAGGTTGATTTTTTTTTGATTTTTTATTTTTTTATTTATTAATTAAAAACGCCAACCCTGATTCTATCGATTTTTACGGTCGATCGGTCCAAGGGCAACCATTTTTTCTGGGGAGACTTGTTTACCCATATGACCACAATCACCAGATGGTGTTAAATGCAATCAAAGCCATCAGATGTAGACTGCCATGGAGCAATCATACGTGATTAAAAATACAAAATGATTCTCCTGGGCAGTTTCCCTTCCATTCCCACTCTTTTAATAATAATAATAATAATAACCGGCAATTAAGAACGCTCAACATAGTAAACTATATCAAAGCGCTTACAATATTATTACCCCTGCTCATCGGGCCCATTAATCATTCCTGAAGCATTCTCAACTCCCTGAGGAGTATACAGCCCCGGCTGCAAGTTAAGTACACATAGGCTAATCAAACACATACATGTAACCATCACTGCCCTCACAGGTACCCAATTTACTCCTGGGTAGAGAGAAGCAACTTGGCCTTGCTCAAGGACACACGCACCATGACCCCAGCCGTTCTCGAACCCACAATCTGCAGTATCACTGAAATCTTGAGTTCGGTACACTAAGCCACAAGGCCACAGCACTGCAAACCGATCGGAGTTGCATGCATTTCAAAATTGAAAGCATTTTGTCACGAGCGTTGAACACGGGTCCCGTGCGATGAAATCGCATCGATGTCAAGAACGCACGGATTTCGTGCCGTGTGAAAGTGTATCCCTGTCACCAAATCGCACGGGTCCCGTGTGGTTCGTGGCAGGGATCAAGACTTCCTCCAAAATTTCGCATCGATGCGACGATCACCGAGATTGGTCGTATGAATGTGTTGATGCGATTTGCGCAGGGATACTGGGCAGTTAAATCGCCTTTACGCATGTGCAGTTTGCTGGTGCTTCACACACGGAAGAAGGAAACACTACGATTTAACATGGCTTTTGTGAACACAAATTCAGTTATGATTTGTGACCCGCTCTGCAAAAAGGGCACATAAGTCGCTGTATGCTTTTACGAGTTATGGGCCCGTTCAATGGGAAGAGGGTGAAAAATTCTTCAAACAAGTGATTTTGAAGGGAGGGAATTTTTTGCATCTTTGATACCTATATTATTCTAGTTCATAACCAAAATCTTTGATTTCAGTGAATAAAGTTGGAAAAAAAATGTGTTTTTGTCGAGTGCTTCCATCTATTGCTTTGCTTTTTGGTTTTTAAATGCCTTGTTTCTCCTTAAGTCATTTCAAGAAATTCCTGAAAACAAACATGCAAATTTCCAAATATCTCGTGATTGCAAAATGCCAGAGACCTCAGACATATACCATATAAAAGCTTATAAAATGGCCTTTCCAGCTATATATAAAACACTATTTTCAAATTTTGCAACATAAGTGCCCTTTTTGCAGAGCGGGTCACATTTGTCAGTTGCTTGCTGCGTAATGAGATTTTTGTAGAACAGTAGATTCTCTGTAAATACACAGCATTTCATTGGTGTTGCTGTATATTTACAGCAATTACAAATGTATGTTATAATTATTTTTACAAAGTGCACGTACATTTACATAATTTGTATAAATTGACGTTAAAACACGAAAACTACCGGTGGGGACACGTAGGTCATACCATAATTTATAGAATACGGTTATTGTTCGTTTTTAAAAGAGGAATTTGTTTACCCAATAGGCCTAAATTTCATCGTTCATAGAATACCGTAGTACCGGCGATAACACGTGTAGCCTTGGACCCACGCATGCAAACGCTGCAAAACGAGGGACTATCGGTAAAGGAATGTGTTTTGTCGTGAGAAAGCCTGAGATGAAATCGCAGGCATCCTTGGGCATTAGACACCCGGCGCCAATCATCGCAGATGTGTGCTTCCAGCCCTCGTGTGAAACGGGCTCTATTTTACTCTTTCCTTACCACATTGTTTAATGCCAAAGCAATGGCTTGCATGGTTTTGCTTACACGTTGGTGGACATTTCTTATGCCACTGGTTGCTCTGGGAAAAAAAGGTTGCAGGTAGGGCCGTCCCGAATACACCGAATATTCGATCGGCAACCGAATATTCGAATACCTTTTTGCCGGTTCGAGTATTCGAAAGAAATATATGCACGTACAGATACAACTCTGATGCTATTTTAATATAAAAGTTACGGCGCTTAGCAGCGTCAAATATTGCATTTTCGTGGACGGTAATTTTGTGGACGGAAGTTTATTGTGAAACCCTTGACACTTACTGCAAAGCTCAGGCTGAAGTTTGGTTTCTTGTTATCAGATCGTTATATGTACCTATAATGATCCTGATACAACAGGCATATGCAAAAGAATGGCGATGTGGCGGTCCATAATATCGATTGCCGCCAGAGTTGGAGTCGAGTCCCTGCAAGTACTTTAACAAGTACTTTCGCAAGCCCAGTCGGAAGTCCTTTCATATGGCCGGTCACAAGTAACTGGATGAACAATGACAAAGGAATGCCTTTGTCACAGCTCATTTGAATATCTTGTGATTGGGATTAGGACTGGAGGGCTTGTGATGGACTTGCAGGGACTTGCAGGGACTTGCAGGGACTTTTGATGGACTCGACTACATCTCTGATTGCCGCACGTATAACACCGGTGTGCTCTGCATGCAATTTTTGACTGGCGCAGCGTGCAGTTGTAGCTGACACATAAAAACTTGATCGGCGAGTATCGAATATTTGAATATGCGGTCAAACCCAGTCTTGAATATTCGAATAGTAAATTATTCGAAAACGAACAGCCCTAGTTGCAGGACTTGCAGTGCATGCAGAGTGGATACTGTTGTTTTGAATGTTTGGTTCCTTCGGTTCATGCAGGCCATGGCAGCTAAACAAGAGGAAGAGGAAGAGATATTTGCTGATGCACCGGATGAATTCATTGACCCGTTGACCTTTACCCTCATGAGTGACCCGGTGACCCTGCCATCATCCAGAGTTGTGATGGACCGGTCGGTCATAGCCAGGCATCTGCTGAGGTGAGGCTGGTATTTTTTGGGGGCACACAATGTCCTTGGCTTCTTAACCCATTAAATACAGATGACGGCTATAGCCACGATTTGGGGGGAAAAAAACACCTGGCCGTTGACGTCTATACCGTATTCATACTGTCCCCATCCCACTAGAGCTTTCCGAGTTAGAAGGCCCTAACTCGGAAAGGAGCACTGCCTTTTTGAGATTTTATGTTGTTTACATTGTTTATCTTGTGTCAATAAACTTAAGATACTATCAGTTAATCCTTTGTTGACTTAAGTTCTTATCTATATGAGTTATAGTTAACACAGAAACATCTGCAAGAATTCTTAGTTTTATTGTAAAAAATGCCTCAGTTCAGATTTTCTATCTTGTGTAACTACTTAAAAAACTTTGAATCGTGAAAAACGGCCGCTGCAAAGCTGAGAACGATAATAAACTTGAACGAATCGGAGAGGTGATTTGTACGCTGTGAGTAGTACCAGCAAATCCCAGCCTGGAAGTGTTTACAAGCAATTGTTTGGCTAATGGATTACAAAGATAAGAAGCTGGCAAATGTGTTGGTGTGTCAACACCAAAAGGCAGTGGAGTTGCCTGTTTTGGCTCTAGTGGGATGTTTCCCTCATGTTCTTCTGCAAATTCAATCCATTGTTCGCTTATTGTGTGCATTACACTTGGCTGCACAAGCATATTGTGTGTCTTATGCTTGGCTGCACAAGCCCGTATCGGCATATCAGCATCCCATTTTAGACAACACCTGAATAAATCCCAGCCATCCGATTGGTGGATCGTCGATCACGTGCATTGAATTATTCATCCCATCGCACGACGCGAACCCGCACCGCCAAAAAACGTTCTATCACATGGTTCTATCAAACGGTAACGCGTTTGATCGAACTTCCCTCCGCCACAACACGGCTGTCATTGGACTGGTTCCCGGTTTCCTCGTTGTCCTTCGGACTTCAAATGTATATTATATACATACGGGGACCGGGAACCAGTCTAGGCTGTCATTCACACAAAATGGCGGACGGTGTTTCCAAACCGCAGTTTGTTTTCCTAACAGACGACGAAATATTGGAACTCGTAGTCGATGCTGACGCTGCTAACACAAAGAGACAAATGAAATATGCAGTCAAACGATTAGAGGAATTTACAAGACATGCAGGAACAACAATTAAAGCTTTAACTGATTCGGAACTGGACCACTTTTTGTCGCGGTTTTATGCGGGACTGAGAAGCTAAACGTCACGTTGTACACCAAGAAATCCATGCATGCAATCTGTCGGATTTATTCAGGCATTTCATTCGGTGACAGATGGAATGTCCCATTCCACTCAGCTTCGCCTCGTGGAATGGAACATTCCATCTGTCACCTCATGAAATTATTTTCACCATCGCACTCATAAATATTCATTATTTGTAAGAAGAGGGTAATACATGTAGTTGTCAGTTTGATATTTGCTTGTTGAACCTTTCGGTCTGAATACCAGTGTATCACCTTGCTAATAGTTTTACCCTGTACGGCACTCCTTGTTTACCACACAATTTCCAAGTACATGTGGGGACATGCGGAAAGATTACCATATGGTTTCTCTAAGGAATACACATTGTACAAAGCTTATTTTGAGGATTATTTCAAATAGGGGAGCGTCTCGAAAGTCAGAACGCGTGGAACGTTCCAACAAAAACATTGTCGGTTTGAATTGGGAACACCTGCTGGTCCCTCTGGGAATACGCTGGGAACACACCAGGAACTGCACCTTTTCCAAAAGGAACTTCCGATGGGAAAAAAAGGAACATTCTTGCTCTTGAGATGCTCCCAAAAGGAAACCATTGCTGTTTCCTGATGATTGTGAAAAATGTAGTCTTGGTGTTTGTTGGGAAAATGTGCAGGAATGTTCACGATCCCAATTTGTATAATTGTGAAATATACAACAATTTACGAGTTCTTGGGCACCTTTTTGCCCACGTGTAGTATTCCCATACTATTATAGCGGCTCACTATACATACACAAGTACTCGTAAAACATTCGCTGCACTCCAGTGTTGTCTTGGAATTGTTTCAGACAGCTTTTCACATTACGCTTACGTAAATAACCATACGGACCAAACCATTATATGTCTGTACTTGAATTACATTTGTGTTTGACGTGCGTTAAAGTTCTGATAATGATTGATGTTTCAGTGACCACACTGACCCGTTCAACCGATCACCCTTGACCATGGAGGAAGTATTGACCAATGACGAGCTGCGGGAGAGGATCGAAGCCTGGAAACGGGAGAATTCAAAGAGGAAATTATGAACGTCATCTCCCGAAAGAATACTGACAGGGGCAACTCATCTTTAATAAGTCGGGCCATGGACAAATTGTAGTCATGGGACCTGTTAAATGAATTTTCAAGGATGTGCTTTACAGTACTGGCTAGCTTTTTAAACCCCAACATTTAGATGTTTGCAATAAGCTTTGAAGGTTTGAATCAAACAGAAGACGGAACCAAAAGACATCGGTTCCTTCATAAGCGACATCTGGTGCCCCATCCTTAGTAATCGGTTCCAAGGGTTGCCTATATACCCTAGGAAATGCACCCTAGTTTGATTCCCACCCAGTCAGCCTGTGGGTCTCTACCTGGGGTGAGATTTGTCAGGATTTTTACTGATTTCAGAATTTGTTAACCCCTTGAGTACGGTATATTACGGGAGACGTCGGGGTGCCGCGGAGGCTCTGGCAGCCAAGCGAAACGGCCACAATGTGTTTGTGCGGTCAAGCGTAACATATACACAATAATCCAACAATGGATTGAAACTGCACAAACAGCGGCCAATGGCGTCATCCGGCCTGGTGGCACTGTTTAATCCAACAATAGATTGTAACTGCACAAACAGCGGCCAATGATGACGTCATCCGGCCTGGTGGCACTGTCTATTTTGCGCCATACGGCGTCATCCATAAGGGGTTAAATAATTTTTTTTTTGAAATCTGGAATTCCTGATGAGGTGTTTACCTGTAAAGGTGGATATATACCAATATAAACGGGCAGAGATGTAGTCAAGTCCCTGCAAGCCCATTATCACAAGCCCTAGTTCCAATCACAAGCTATATTCAAATGTGCTTTGACAAATCCATTTCTTTATCATTGTTCATCCAGTGACTGGCTTTATGAAAAGACTTCTGACTGGACTTGCAGGGACTCGAATACAACTCTGTAAATAGGTATTTTAAACACAGACCAGATCCTATGTTGCTCTGGGGTGCTGGATCAGTAACCCCTAAATGCTGCAGATTTCGTGGATTTTCCATTATTAACCAATCTCACCCCAGCACAAAAAAAGATTAAAATCCACATGGTGTTACCGCAAAACTTCACTTACACGTTTTTCAAAATGTTACTCATCAGGATATGGGATGGAGTGGCCTGAAACGTGAAACTCCTGGAAACTTCAACTGATGAGCACATACATGTTACCATGTTTATGTCGAGGGATTAATTCCTGCAATAGAGTACCGAAGTGATGACGTCAATCAATGCAATGTTTGGAACCAGAATACATTTTAAACTGCATGTGTTTGGAACAATTGCCACGGCAACTGACGTCAGACTTCAGTACTCCATAGCAGCTCTCTCTCCAAAAAAAAAAAAAAAAAACACATTCCCAAACAATCTTTCAGGCACAATGCAAAACTTTCCAAATCTTGTGTTTCATGTTCTGCACTTTGGTAATGGGCTATAGTAGGTAGTCTGGCGTTTTTTTTTTTTTTTTAGCTATTTGTCACAAATTTGATATCAGTGGAAAGGGAATTGCAAGACATGAAATATTAGCTTGATTGGTGTATACATTCCAGAGTTATAGCGCAAGTCCTACGCCATGCTTTACGACTGCGGCAGCTGTATGTGAATCAACGCGGTTTGCGTGTTTACTGTGCGTCGCGGTGATTGGCATCTTTATTTTTGCATTGTGTTTTATCGTCTTCATCGTCGCTTTACCACCAAATTTCTCTCAAAAACTAAAACCCTGCCCTTTATCCACTACGGCATACCTACTTGTTTGTAATGTCGCTGACTAGTTTGGCAATTCCAGTAACCTAAAAGTGCATTTTTGTTTCCTTATACTTTGTTATATAGCATAGAGCAATGATCCTCGATCAATAGTACCCATTGTGTTTACTATAGTCACAGTAATATGCAGTGGCGTATCCAGGGGGGGGGGGGGGGGGGGGGGGGGGGGGGGGGGGGGGGGGGGGGGGGGGGGGGGGGGGGGGGGGGCATTTGAGGCATCACTAAACAAAAGGAAATAGTGTTTTTGCGATGGTTTTAAGACGGTTCAGATGTTGATTGCCCTCCCTGGCACAAAACGCTGGATATGCTACTAGTAATATGGCTTCAACTCGCTTCAATGTTCATACAGTTGTATAGATGCATCACAGCTCATTTAACGCCTTGAGTACGTGTTTCTTTTTTTTACGGGAGACGTTGGGGTGTCGCAGCGGTTTTGGCAGCCAAGCGAATCGCTACAAGGTGTTTGTGCAGTCAAGCATGACATAAACAATAATCCAACAATGGATTGAAACTGCGCAAATGGCGCCATCTGGCCTGGCCTGGTGGCACTTTTGTTTGACGCCATGGCGTCATCCGTACGCAAGGGGTTAAAGGAACATGCAAACATTGCTTTGGAGGCGGGAACAGTGTTTGTGTTGTAAAATTGCAACATGTATCTATGGGAAGGTCATTCAAAAGTGGCATAATAATGTACGTGCACGACCGTCCCTTGAAAATGTGCCGTTTGTCTGGAAATCACGAACGAAAAACTATTCATACGTACTATCCAGTTGCCAACGTTTGGATTTTTTTTAAACCAAACGTTTCCGCCCGTAAAGTATAGGTCTGTGATGACAAATGGTGCAATTTTAAGGCGCGATAGTTGTGTACATTATTATATTCTACTTTATAATGATATTTCTATCCATATCCATTTTACATTTTCAAAGTGAACAAAGAATCTGGCAGGAGCGGGATTCGAACCTGCGACCTCCGGGTTACAAACAGTTTTTGTAGCAATTGGCGTTTGTAGCAGTTGGCGTTTCGTTTGTAGCAATCGGCGTTTGTAGCAATTGGCGTAATTGGCCTTTGTAGCAATTGGCCTTTGTAGCAATTGGCCTTGTGCCCCTTTAATAGAACAAATACAAAACAAAGTGTGACATAACGTTTCGCCTGCTAAAGCCTCGTACTATGATTGGAGAGCTTTGTCGTATTGAATGTACAGAAAACTACATGTACAATACACAAATATATTGTACATGTGATTTTGCAATGTTTTATTTTTTAGAAAGGGTGGGGTTAAAATGGAAACCATTAAAAGAATGTTGGAGGAGCTTAAAATGCTATAATGCAATGTAACAATGTTTTCTTATTTGAGGATCTACAAATTATGTTTGTCTTTAATAAAAGACAACAAAACAACTTAGACCAAATGCATTTAAGAACAATGATATGCCTCCAGTCATATTTTTTCATGGTCGTGATGAGGTACAAGAGCAACTAGTGCAATTGTCGTCCTAAATGTATTTATTTATTTATTATATAATCAGCTATAATGTGATGTAGATTTAGTTGTAAATAGTCTAGCTCTTTTTGTAAGGTTGTGAATGAAGGCATTTTGGTGTCTACAATTGTTTTTCTTTTGCGGGGAAGACTGCTTTTCCTGCCGTTTTAAGACAAATAACGGTTGTATCAAGAAAAAAATCTGAACAAGTAAACATTTTAAAATTGTATTTGTACCATAAATTATATTGATTCAAGTGAGCCTTACAGACTTGTAAAATTATTTGTTCACATGTGCTATACGTAATATCCCGTTAATGTACCTGTATGTCTTAATCTTAATTTGAAATACATTCAGATGTTGCCATTGTATGCAATTATGCCTATACATTTAAGGGGCTGTATAATTTGAATACGTTTGTAATGATAATAAGTTAAACATACATGAACTGATGGATCAGACATTTTAATGTCTAATAATATCGACCCTTAATTTTCAACAAAAAAGTATATGTACTCAAAAACTTAATATCATTCCAAATGGCAAGGCCATAGCCTGGTCTTTTATCATTTTTGGCTGAAAAACAATAATTTCTTCCCCAAAAATACTCAAACATTTCAAAATCAGTTCAAATGGCAAGGCTATAATGTAGCCTTGTGTTTTAAAATGTTTTTGGTGGGCTGAATAACAATTCCTTCACAAAAAGTAATTCCAAATCAGTGCAAACGGCAAGGGCTTTTGTAATTTTTGGGTGAAGAACAACATTTCTTCAAAACAAAAGTACTTCCAAATCCGTCCCATTGGGAAGGTTATATATAGCCTTCTGTTTGATCCTTTTTAAATGAAAAACAATTCTTCACAAAAAGTACATGTACTCAACAACTTCAGTCCAAAAATCAGTCCAAATGGCAAGGCTATAGCCTTGTTTTGTCAATTTTTTTGGCTGAAAAACAATTCTTCACACCGACAAATACCCAAAATTTCAAAATCCATTCCAATGGCAAGGCTATATAGTCTGGTGTTTTGTCATTTTCAAATGAAAAACAATTCTTCACAAAAAAGGATATGCACTCAAAAACTTCAAAAACCAGTCCAAATGTTTGATCATTTTGGGCTGAAAAACAATAATTCACAAAAAGTATATGTGCTAAATAAATTCAAAATCCGTACAAATGGCAAGGTTATAGCCTTCTTTGAATATTTTTAAATGAAAAACAATTCTTCCCAAAAAAGTACTCCTAAACTTCAAAATCAGTCCAAATTGCAAGGATAGGCTTGTGCTTGATAATTGTTTTGGGCTGAATAAAACAAATTTCACAAAAAAGTACTCTAAAACTTCAAACCAGTACAAATGGCAATGTCTTTTACCATTTTGGCTGAAAAACATTTTTAAAAAGAGTACTCCAAAAATCAGAATCAGTCCAAATGGCAAGGCTATATATAGTCTTGTGTTGAATCATTTTTGAATGAAAAACAATTCTTCACAAAAAGTACTCAAAAGCTTCCAAATCAGTGCAAATAGCCAAGCTATAGCCTTGTCTTTTATCATTTTCGGCTGAAAAAAAATCTTCCAAAAAAAGTACTCCAAAACTTCAAAATCATTCCAAATGGAAAGGCTATAGCCTTGTGTTTTGTAACTTTTGGCTGAAAACAATTCTTCACAAAAACTTCAAATCAGTCCAAATGGCAATTATTGGCCTTGTCTTTTATCATTTTGAATGTAAAACGTTTCTTTACTGTTACGGTCTGAAAATCTCCAGACTATCCGCAAATAAAAATTACTAGAAAAAGCCTGAATTTTCTCAGATGCAACAAAGAAATCAAACAAGGTCACACTGATGTAAAGAACAAAGAAACAATGTGATTTAATAGTGAGAATATTCAAGAATCAACAGGGTTTAACAAGTGTAGAATTGAGAAAAGATCTTACGGGCAAGACTTATATAGGCGAGAGCTCAGACGACTTGGGCAGCTCTGCAATGGGCGAGGACTTGGACGGCTTGGGCACTCGGCAACGGACAAGGACGACTCCAATAATGCGAACGAATACAGTTCTTTGACGAGCTGGAACACGGGGCGAATTCACCTCCAAAACAGCCGAAGAAAGACGAAAACAGCGGGGGGCGACACAAACTGGCTCCCGTCGTGAAAATATGGGGATATGAGACCCCAAATAATGAACCGACGACAGTTCACAAATAAATGTCTCTTTTCCGGAAATAAAACTCGGCTCTAACTGCCTCCAGACGCTCCTACGCAGACGAGTCATATACAGGTCACAGGTCCGAATAAAACGGCTCGATAAAGTCGATAATTGAAATCCCAACGAAATTCTCCGTCCGTCTAAAGTCCACCGTCGAAAATCAAGTCCTGATTTGATTCCCAAGCTAGCCCGTATATAAAAGATTTCATTCATTCCAGAGATTACTAGAAATTATAGAGAATCGTACAAATTACGTCACATCTAAAAATAATCCTCTACACAGCTTCTCGAAAGAGCTAGCGTACACAAGATTGACCTGGGACTTTCTGGCACGGCTTGGCGTAAACAACTTCGACCCATTCAATCACAGGTTAGGGTCAGCCGAGGTCGCACGCGTATGCAAACAAGTGACGCGTGGCCTGTGACAAAACATTTGTTTGTGCTGGTTGTACATAATAGTAATACTGAATGAGGGGCGTATATATACATTCCGTTAGGGGAATTTCATAACACTGACAACTAACTTTGTATTCCTAACATTAATACAAAACTTCAAAATCTGTCCAAATGCCAAGACGACAGCCTCGTCTTTTCTAATTTTTGGGCTGAAAAACTATTCCTCGCCGAAAAATACTCCAAAACTTCAAAATCCATCCCAATGGCAAGGTTATATACATAAGCCTTGTGTTTGATCATTTTGGGCTGAAAAACAATTCTTCACACAAAAAGTACTCAAAAACTTCAAAATCAGTCCAAATGGCAATTAAGGCCTTGTGTTTGATAATTTTTAAATGAAAAACAATTCTTCCCAAAAAAGTATATGGTCTCTTGTCATTGAAGGATCTGTTCAGATCCACACGCAAGAGTTGATCATACATGCGGGCACTAATAACACCAGAGATGATGCAGAATTGATATCCAAGAAACTTGAATCTCTGTGTGAGCTAGCCCAGGAGAAATGCTTCATCCGTGATATCACAACATCCTCGATTATACACAGAAAGTCTGAGAAAATGACGGACCGCGACAAAGTAGTAGCGGCAAATAAACTCATAAGCGATATTTGCCGTTCCCATAACTGGAAGTTCATCAATAATGACAGCATAGATCAGCGACATTTAGCATCCGATGGAGTTCATCTTGGCCGTGTTGGTATTACTGTCTTTGCTCGCAATATAATCAGACATTTGCGAGGTTTATTATCACCAGTCAAAGCCAAATCTGCACCATTCTTCAAACAAGAGAGACCAAATCACCAGCCTGGCCCCCTATCACATGCAAGAAAGACCAGTACACATCTAAAAGCTGATGAACATTCGCCTCGCACTTATGCTGAAGCCGCTGGCACCTTGCCCAGGGCAATTAGTGTGTGTCAGAATTTCCGTCATCGGGACTGGAAAACTCGAAAAAGAAACTGCCCCTGCAATATCCTTGCCCGGTGGAACACCGGTCACCACTGCCTTCACAAGAGACAGAGTGGCGCCGCTACCTGCAAATGAAACAACTTGATCGGACTCATTAACAAATGAGAGTGAGCATGACTCTGCAAGGGGAGTCTCATCTCCAGGACTCAGTCCGAGTAAACAGAGACATATTCCAGCAAATGTCAGGGTAAGATATGAAACATGTAACAAGAATGTACTGAACAAGCTTAAGAATGTCAGAGGCTTAAAAATTGCACATCTAAAACTAAATATACAAAGTCTCGTGCCAAACATTTAGCACGTGCGTATATTTGTGGCAGAACATCCTCTCTAATTGCTTACCTTAAGTGAAACATGGCTTAATACGGAAGCGTATTTAGGACATGACGAAAAAAAAATTCCCGCTCACTATTTCCGCTCACGGATTAGTATTTCGCCTAGGCGGATTACTATTTCGCCCGGGCGGATTACTATTTCGCCGGGGCGGATTACTATTTCGCCCGGGCGGATTAATCGGAACATATGCTAACGGGTTTCGCCATTTTGACAGTAATCCGCCCGGGCGAAATAGTAATCCGCCCGGGCGAAATAGTAATCCGCCCGGGCGAAATAGTAATCCGCCCGGGCGAAATAGTAATCCGCCCGGGCGAAATAGTAATCCGCCCGGGCGAAATAGTAATCCGCCCGGGCGAAATAGTAATCCGCCGGGGCGAAATACTAATCCGCCCGGGCGAAATACTAATCCGCCCGGGCGAAATACTAATCCGCCCGGGCGAAATACTAATCCGCCCGGGCGAAATACTAATCCGCCCGGGCGAAATACTAATCCGCCCGGGCGAAATACTAATCCGCCCGGGCGAAATACTAATCCGCCCGGGCGAAATACTAATCCGCCCGGGCGAAATACTAATCCGCCCGGGCGAAATACCAATCCGCCAGGGCGAAATACCAATCCGCCCGGGCGAAATACCAATCCGCCCGGGCGAAATACTAATCCGCCCGGGCGAAATAGTGCTCGCGAAATTTTTGTTTGGCCATGTCCTAAACACGCTTCCGTACCGTACTTACCGCATCATGAATGAAATCAATAGTGATATAGAGTCTTGTTGGCTAGAGATAAAACAAAAGCAACGTAGCCCCATTGTATTAGGTGTTGTCTATCTACCGAACAAACGTGCCGAGCATTTGTCTAATCTTAAGAGTGTTTTAAATCGCTTAACTTGTGGCTCAAATAAACTTTTAGTTGTTGGGGATTTTAACTTGAATGTGTTTGACAGTGCTGAGTCTTCCAAAATAGATGACCTGTGTTGTGAATTTCAAGTATCACAGCTTATTAACAGCCCAACTAGAGTCACTCTTACCTCTAGTACATGTATTGATCTTGTTTTTTCCTCTTATGCTGAAACTGTTAATGTTAGTCATGTTATTCCTCTCGGTATAAGTGGCCACTCTATGATAATACTTAACCGGAAAACACATGTTCGCCAGAAAGTTCCCCCCAGGGTCACCAAAGTGAGAAATTTTAAACATTATGATGAAGACTTGTTCTTAGCAGATATGTTTAGAATGCCCTGGCACATAGTTGAAATGGAAGAGAATATTGACGAAGCCTGGCAAGTATGGGAAGGCATGTTCAATGAGGTATGCAATACTCGCGCTCCTTATCAGCAAATTCGACAAAGAACAAATCACATGGCTCCCTGGGTGACTAAAACAATGTTGGATTTGGGACGTCAACGTGATTACATGAGGACCAAAGCACAGATGACTGGTAACCATGAAGACTGGGCTAAGGCTAAAAAACTACGTAACCAAACAAATAATCTGGCCAAGTACATAAAACGTCAGTATTATGAAAAAGAGATACGCAACTGTAAGACTAACCCGAAGAAAATGTGGTCCTTGGCCAAAGAAGCAAGCTCAGTCAAAAGGTATCCTACACTACCCTCCAGTGCGTCGACGAACAAGCACACATTGACTAAAGATTTTAATAATTTTTGTATCAATATAGGTACTGATCTTGCAGAAACTTTCAAGGATGACTCACCACACGGAGATGTACAATCCAGTTGCTGCCATCACGAACAAGATGGCTTTGAATTCTCTCCCATAACGGCCCACTTTGTTGAAAAACAAATTGAACAGATGGATTCGACTGTTGCCACAGGTGTAGACGGTATATCCTGCAAGTTTTTAAAAGCCGCATGCCCAGCTATAAGTACCTCGCTTTCAAAACGTATTAATAAATCTTTATTTTCAGGTACTGTCCCGCAAAGGTGGAAAATTGCGAGGGTAACCCCGATTTTCAAAGGTGGCGATCGCGATAAAGTGAGCAACTACAGGCCAATCTCTGTCCTTCCGCTTGTTCCCAAAATTCTTGAAAGAGCTGTTAATAATCAACTTTATCAGTTTCTTAGCAGGAATGAATTCTTTGCTGATCAACAATCAGGATTTCCACCGAGTCATTCCACTCAAACTACTGTGGTGGATGTCACTGAATATATCCTGAGCCAGATGGATTCTGGGAATGTAACTGGTGCCATTTTCTTGGATTTAAAAAAGGCCTTCGACACTTTCGATCACAAGATACTTTTGGCTGAATTGCAAAAAGCAGACGTTACAGGTGGTGAACTGAAATGGTTCGAATCATACCTTGATCAAAGAAAACAGGCCACTCAAATTGATGGCATTATGTCCGAGTTTTCTAATGTTAAGATTGGAGTACCGCAGGGATCCAGAAGGTGGCTATTGAAGTGAAATTCCTTCAACAGTTGTTTTTCTTGTCTGTGCTGTCCAGCCCAGAGTAGTCAATAGCCAGCTGAATCCTGTTTTGTTCCGTTGAGTTTTACCTGCACGGCAGAGGAATTTTTAAGTTATATTGTCTATTGTATTGAATTCTATGGACTGGGCAGGGCATTTAATTCCCACACACAATATAAAAAGCAGGACCATATTTTCATTACTCACTCCTTCGCTAACCGTGTAGAGTCATCACATCATTCTACAGTGGTCCGTTTTCCTACAGCCTTGTACCAATTTAGCTCGTGTCCGGACGCGGGAATAGTGTTTGCTCCTTACAGGGACTATTCCCGTGGAAGGACACAGTGCCTTTTTGTAAATATTTAGTCTATATATTAAATACGACAAGAAGTTTGACGTTCCAGGAGTCCAGTAGCTGCTTTCAGAGGACAACAGCGGACTTCGACTTTTAATTTAGGGTAATTATTTTATGTATTAGTTCGGACCTTAAACCCTAAACAGTAAAACGACTTATTGAACTTGGAGTTTCCCCTTATATTGTTAAATGGATTGTAAGTTTTTTTTAACAGAACGTCAGCAGAGATACAAGCAGATATTTTCTGAATGGCAAACTCTTTCAGGGGGAGTACCCCAAGGAACTAAACTTGGTCCGGTGATTTTTCTGGCATGAATAAATAGTGCTGTTGATTCTGGCTATAGTAAATGTTGGAAATACGTTGACGATTTGACGTTAGAGGGGAAAATAGATTATTTGGTAATCAAAGTAATTTACAATTTCATCTTAATAATTTGAACCAGTGGGCAGACAACAATCGTTTTCCAATGAACCCCCACTAAATGTCAAACTTTTGCAGGTCCATTTTGGTAGGAAAGACGTCACTCAATCGTATTATATATCGAACATGCAATTGCATTGTGTCTCTAAGGTGAAACTTTTGGGAATTACACTTCAAAATAATTTGAAATGGGGCAGTCACGTTGCCGATTTAATTATCAGATCTAACCGTAAATTGTTCATGTTCCAGAAATTGAAAACATCTGGATTAACTATTAATGAACTGGTTATTGTTTACAAGAGTTACATTCGTTCTATTTTAGAATATGCTAACCCCGGTTTGGCATTCATCTTTGACATTGACGCAGTCGAATCAAATTGAATCTATCCAGAAACGCATATGCCGTATTATTTGAGGAATCGCTTACAATAATTATTGTCAAGCTCTGTGTTGAAACTTGGAATCCTTGAGTGAGCGGAGATTGCATTTATGTAAAAAATGTATTGTTAAAACCTGTCACTCAAATAAATTTGATGACTGGTTTCCCAAATTAAATAGATGCCATTCTATGACTCTTGGATCAACCCGGATATTAGACAGAATTCATGCTAATACAAATAGATTCAAAAACAGTTCCATCCCATACCTGACACGATTACTTAATGACCTTAAGTGAATGATTCAATAAGTACTGTTGGGGGGGGGGGGGGGGGGGGGGGTTGAGGAATGTGTACATTGTGCACATTGTGCAATGTGTATTTGTAAAGTTTGTCTTCTATCTTCTCATTTTTTTCTTTGTTTCTTTTCAATGTTTTTTTTTCTGTTTTGTTGTAATTACAATTTTAAATTTTCGTTTACGTGCACACTTTTTACTATTTTGTAATTTTTTAGATGTGCAAATTTGTAGTCTTTTTAATGTAAACTTCATGCAATTCAGCCGAATGAAGGTTAATAAACCATAAATAATAATCATTATAAAGACAAAATAGGTTGTGTGACGCAACGACGGAGCAAAAGGAATAATAAACACAACTTTAAATGCTGCGCACACGCGCAAATGCGAGCGTGAGCGTGAGCGCCCAGATGTTCATATTGACATCCAAGGCAGTGGTGTCTCATAAAAGAAAAATCTAACATTTGTATTATATTTCCTTGAAGATGGTTTCATGTTTTAATCGATTTCAAAATAAAAAGGTACCTCGATCCATTCCCAACTAAATCTTCAAAACATTGTAATGCTTTTGGAGGACTGATATATCAGTGTTGGTTATTATCCTAATGTATATCGATATAATTAAGAACCCGTTGGCGACAGTCATTTCCGTCTTGTTATTAATAATAAACCCCATGGGAAATAGAGTTCCTCAATCGGAAATAGATATCGGACAACCTTGATGAAATTGCATTAATTATTTCGGTTGTCATGGTAACTCATTCACAATGCTCATTAGCGCGTTAAACGCCGCTGGCCCAAAAGCACCAGATTGTCATGACAATGGCATTAACAGATAGAGCGAGATTGTGGCTTATCGGTACAGTAGCTTCTATTGCGCCCATGGCGACCATTATAGTCTACAGTTTAGAAAGTGACTCGACTTGTTGTTGTCTGAAATCACCCTGTCTAGATTGAAATACTGTCGAGAATGCAGATATTTTTCCTCACGATGTGCTTTTTGCCTGTTGCTCTGCTGGCGGGTAAATGTAATGGTAAGACCAATTTAAAGTCGTATTCAGTTGTAATTTGTGATAAGTCGAGAACCCTCTTAAAAACTACGATATTTGTTAACGACCATACGCACGAAAAACGTTATCTTGTTTTCATTTTACACTTGAAGCCAGTACACGTTCAGAACAAAAGTAAGTATAGCTTTAAAAGAAGATGGACTGATGTGAAATATAATGTGACACAAATTGGGAGAGAAAAAATGTAATGCGGTCTCTTTCAAATCTTGCATTCGAAAACCCAATAATAATTTTGGGAATATGCACGTTCTCAAATCAACACAGAATCCACGAATCGGCCCTGGTGGAATTCGATCTGGTCGCGGTTCATTTAAGATATATTTTATTGTCTATGTCCCGGTAATATTTTATTCTTAATAAAAAATATTGTATTTTTATTTCACCCAATGAGGCATTCTAATGCTTAGACACGCTGACATATTGTTTATTTCTTGTTGCTCTCTTGTAGTAAAAGCTTATTGATGTAAGTGTTACGATTACGATTCTATTTTCTTCCCAAGCACTGTCCTGCATCATCGGCCATGAGCCAGACCCTGCCTCCCACGGCAGGTACCGCTGGGTAATCCCGGTAGAGGACCCTTGTCAGTGCACGCAGGTTCGACTGGGCTCACTCAACACCCGTGCGCCCAGCAGACCTTTCAAGGTGACGTACTATGACACCTTGCTGGACAGCAGCGATCCAGTAGAGATCCGAAAATGGCTGAAGTGTATTCCTGGTACGTATGTAATGGTAAAAGTATTCACGTTTTTAGGGTGTCATGAAATATTATATTGGATACTAGCGTTTCCCAAGGATATAATTTATTTGTATAAAGTTTATATTGAGTAAACTCTAAATAAAATTGTCCGATCGAATTGTAACTAAAAGATGGTCTACCAATTTTCTCATTGGGTTCATTTAAATACCAGGTTGGGGCCAATTTCATAGAGCTGCTTAAGCACAAAAATTCGATTAAGCATGTGTGATGTATATTGCTTGTGACTGGTAGGCCTATTTAGCTGTTGTTTGCTTAGCATAACTACCATGGGGAATTTTAGCTGCTAACCTGATTTTACTAAGCAAGTTTTTTGTGCTTAAGCAGCTCTATGAAATTGGTTCCATGTTTACTTATTTCTTGCGTTGTTAGTGAAGATTAGTGACACGCTGGTACTTGGGATGTTCCCTGGCCCTCATATGAAGCAAGAAAAGGAAACAAAGCGGCAAATTGATTGGTTGGATCGATAAATACAATAAAATGTTTCATTGTGTTTTTTGGTAGAGTGTGGTGATCCCCTTGGCATGGAAGACGGAAGCATTTCCGACTCGAGGATCACAGCATCGAGTAGGTTCACGTTCGCCTCCTTATTTGGCCCCTTGGCCTGCCAAGCGAGTCACGGCCGACTGAACTACCCAGTCGGCAGTGAAACGGTCGGGGGTTGGTCTCCTGCATATGATGACAAGGAGACATCGTGGTTCCAGGTGGACCTGGGAGAGAGGCTGCAGGTTGAAGGGGTCATCATACAGGGTTGTCTGTACCCTGAGGGAAAATACACGGAGTGGGTGACAGCCTATCAGGTGCAGTACAGCGATGACCAGACCAACTGGCAGTACGTGACCCGCTCGGCAGAGGCTGATGCACAGGTGAAGATAGCATTATGCGTAGGTGGTGCATTCCATTTAATGTGAGACAGTTTTATGTTTTTATGAACATGGTATTAAAGCACCCAGGTTTATCTACATTGCAGCTAATGGGGGGTGAGGTGGGGGGAGGAGGAAACAATGTGGAAAAGAAACTGTTTTGCCCTGTCTGTACATCATTTGGTACCAGCTGGTAGAAACTTAGTCTTTACCTGTCTTTACCTATCTTGGACTCATGTCCTACATAATACGCCATCTGACTATAAAGCCTGATTTCCATGGAGTCGTGGAATAGCTTAGCATAAATATAATCTATGAAGAACCAGTTCAGTTCCTAGAAAAGTTCAAAAACTTATATTTTGCGTAGAATTTTGTCGACAGTTGTGACGCCATTTGCCACAGGTCGAATGACGTCATGAATTGTCGATACCCCGGCATATGGACTTGCAGTCATATGTGCTAATAGGTATTATGTACAATCTGAAATGTAGGCTTACATCCCTGTGGAGACATGGCTTTCTTCTCTCCTTTGTTTCTATAACCAATCCACCGTAGACTTTCTACACGTTTTTCCTTGTGGAGACATTTTTCATCTTTAGACATTCCTTGTGGAGACCTATTGTTTCTATGTCTCCACAGCAGGGTACCGGGGACCCAATTGCTATCTGCGATAAGCCATGCTTACATGGCGTAGAAGATCGTAATGCTTTTACAAATGGGATCTTAGGGTACGTCCAGACGGATGCTCAAGTTGATACAAAAGCAATTAGCCCTGGGGCTATTTAGATAAGACATCCTTAATCCAAAACATGCTTAATACGTTAAGACGAAAAAGTTACACCGGCATTGTGCAATGCACCGGATTGAAAAGTAGCTCAAGCTAACCCATCTGGATTACGCAACGCCAACACCACATTTTCCGACCTTCCGGATATTGTACTTAAAAAGCGCGCGCGTGGGAAATACAAGACAACCTAACTGTATGTAAATTTAGTACTGTGTGGCCCACGAGCACGGCATGCACATATACATGTAGGTCATGTACAACGGCCCAATGCATGTACGTCGTGCACCGATATTTCTTGTCGCCCGCCTGGCGTGTACAGGTTCTGTATATACGTTCGAGGACAAGAGGAGACTATCTTGTCCTCGCAAGTCGGTCTTTTGTTGAAATTGGTCATCGGATGTAAAAAATACGTGCTTAGTCTATGGGGTTGGGTTATATTAAAGGAACAATAGGAAACACAAAGCATTGTACTCGGAAGTATTGGGAAAGTACGACTGTGTGATGCATTGTATTTTCTAACAAAATCATAGTGGAAACGTTTCTCAGTCCCAGCTTCATGACTTTTCGACATTTTGCAATGATTGACCATCATTGAAACGATATATGATGAATAAAGCGGCGTCAGGATGTAACATTCTTTCCAAAGAAAAGATGGCAAGACTAGATTGGAGAACAGCGATTACGGATGTTCCGTGTTGCAGAGTTGTATGGAGCTGTAGTTTGCCTGTGTCACAGGGCGGGCCGTCTGGCATTGTATGCTCGCATTGTGCTCAGCGGTTTGGGTGACGGTCCGGCGAAAAAAAATATCAAATTTTGTTTGTATTTTATGAACAAAGAAACTGGCAGGAGCGGGATTCGAACCTGCGACCTCCGGAATACCGTACCGACGCTCTACCAACTGAGCTATCTTGCCCTATGTTGGCGGTCTCCTAAATTGTCAGTATCTTTGTTCGGGTAGACGCTAGTCAGAATTCATAAACCCAGAATGCCGTATAGCCAGGGATCACACCCCGTTCTATTTTCGTTAGGCGATTGTGGTCGACGACATTCTTGTATTTCTGCTTTCTCTTGATTCTATTTTTGATTTGAAGGGTGGCACGTTCGGGGTGGCTTAAATCCAACTCTGCTATTCTCGTTGCGATCATGGAGCTTTTTAATAGCTCCATGATATGTTGCGATCCTCTCCAATATTTTTTTCTTCCTCGTGAACGGATCATCGTTGGCATGTCGGAATTCCTCGTCCACCAAATATTTATGAGGGTGTGGATCTCTCGACTTTGCCAGTTGAGGCCTCGTGGATTTTAATTTCCTTTTTGCGAAGGCACAACGATCCTTCTACCTTGTAAAAATGATGGTCAGACGTACATGTACTACCCGTGGATAGGATGTTTTTGTGTACAAGTATACAAGCCACGAGTTGCGTGCGGGACCTGTTACGCAACGGGTCAATGCCACATGAAGTGGCAGGTCAGTTGCATTCCAACGGTACCGTACTTTACGGCTCATCGCCGCAGGGGGAGATCGTTATCTTTGGCGCGACTAATAATAAGCTAAACCACCACTTTTGCGAGTCCACAAGTTGCCGCCAACTTGGTGGCGGAACTTACCCCCCTCCGCGGGTGGATTAGAGCGTTCCAACAGAGGATTAACTTACTATTTTCGGACTATAACGGCTCGTCTGAACGTACCCTTAAAGCCAACGAATACTGCTCGGTGCCTTTGTGATCTTTTAATGACGTCTTCCATTTTTTAAATATATTTCTATTTGAATTTAATCCTTACAGACGTTCCCTGGTAACACCGACCAAACTACGCCGGTAACCAGCATCTTTGACCTGCCTATTCAAGCCCAGTTCATCCGCATCATGCCGACTGATTACCACAATTGGCCGTCAATGCGTGTGGAACTCATTGGCTGCAGAGGGAAGTAGACTTCATTCAAGTCGGTTCCTGCACGTCTCACATGAAATATCGATTTAGCTAAGAATTTTGATTGCTTAGTACCATTATGGAACTGGTTCCTCCTGAAATGACGGTCAGAGCACACTGACGAAAGTTAAATTTATATGTGTGGTTCTTCTTTATATTAAAAACCACTTGTCTCTTTTATTAAACTACTCTTGTGACGTCACTCTATTCAGAGAAGTGTCGATTCTGTTTCACAATGTACAGTTAAGTTAATTGACTTAATTCATCTCATACCTCAAAGCATTAGTAACAATGGACACGTTTTGTTCCCTTGAAATCTTGACAATAGGTGAAAGGGACGTAGTTTAAGTCGGAGAAACGACTCAAAAGGTGGACATTCTTTGATTCGAATGGGCTCGGACGCTTCGCGTCCTCGCCCATTCCAATCAAAGAATGTCCACTTTATCGCCGTTTCTTCTTAACAGAGTAACTTCTGACTTCCAGTGTTGTATCCGCAGAATTTCTTACTATGCACTCTCCTTGTACTTGGAACTGTGAGAGCCTCAAAACGGACAGAAATTCCTTGATTTTTAGATACGATTTGAAGGTTTACATGGTGAAGACAGCAATGAGATAAAGATTTGCGGTAGCACCATGTGTAAACTTTGTGAGTTTGTGGTTCTTTTCAAACTCACAAACTGTTCTCAATGAAGAATTGGACTATAGCTCCCTAAAGAAATATTTTGGTAAAGAGATCTAATAAAAAGTGTTATATTGTTAAAATAAAACAATTATTTGTAATTGTTTCTCTCATGTTCAATGCATATACCCTTTAACATAAGCAGTGTGGATCCTCCACCAAACCCAACCCCTATAGTTCGACTTTTGGGATTTTTATTTATTAGAAATTTATTTATTTATTTTGTGTTAAAAAACTGCCGCAGGAACGGATGTGTTTGCACATTAAAGAAACTATGTATATAAAACTCTATAATGAACAACCAGAGATTTCTAAAACCTCCGAAAGTGTGCACAACTCATATCATATATTTCTATAGAGCTCTATATGTGTGTACAACTCTATGCACCAGAAATTTCTATAAATCTCTATAGAACATCTCTATAAACATCTATAGAAAAAAAAACAATTCTATAAAAAATTGCTATGAAAATTCTATAGAAAAGTGTTTGTTCTATACAGTTCTACAGAGTTCTAAAGAACTCTATAAAGCATTTTATAGAATTCTATAGAAATTGTTTGTATGGGGATACATGGTGCTACCGCAAATCGTTATCTCCTTGATATATAAGCTGTGACACCAAATACAGGGCTTGCACAAAGCTACAAACAAAGAACCAATAAGAGGAACGTTCTGAGTATGCACTGTAACTACGCGTAGATTCGCCTGTTCGTCCGTCCGTTCGTTCGTCTATATTTGGAGTATGGAGTACTGTTTCCACATCTGGACAGGTGCTTCTGCTTGTCACTTATCTTTAGATAAAGTACAGAAGCGCGTTGTCAATTTGGATAGAGAAGAGTTGGGCTCATCCGTATAACTCTCACATCCACCTTTATCCACTTATAATTTGAAAAAAAATAGAAACAATATGATTATCTCACTTTTTTTTTTTTAACGGTCATTATCTGATACGCTGGATAAAGGTTTCCCTGGTTTGGTTCTACTTTGCATATTATCTTGATGGATTAGACATTTTCATTTATTCAAATATGTTACCGTGTGGCTGTTTAACTGGTTTTATTGCTTCGGGTTTTCACGATTGATTGCGTAAGGCACCTTTTTATTATAGGTTTTCCCGGTTAATTTCGCACTTCTGTCATTTAAAATTGCTTAAAAGAAAGTTTATTTTCGTCAAAGAGGCGTCACTCGCCCCAAATGTTGATTCCAATTTCGAAATAACACCACTAGATTTCACTTTCAGAGCACTGTAATTCACGAAAAAAAATTCTTATTCGTCCTATTTATCGTCATTTTGTCTCACTCCGGGAATGGCGCTGAATTGGAAAAGCAAATTCGTTTTTTGTCATTCATTTTACCGATTTAAACATTCAATTTCGTCATTGACTTTATCGTTAAGATGGTTTGAATTAGCTGTTATTTGGACGTCATTTTTGTTGTGATTCAAAATCAACTAAAAGGAATAGGCCGAAGAAATCAGGCATAAACATTTCGCAATAATTACATAACTCATTGTTATTTGAAATTTATGGCATATAAATGCGAAACATAACTCGTGTTGTACGATGCTCATGTTCAATTCACAAGGGCGAAGAAAATTACCTACGTAAAGATAAATAATGCAATGCATTTTAACAACATTTCTTGTTTTGATTTGAGGTTTATGTTCAATCACAAAAGGAAAATAAAGTAATGTTCTTTCTTCGTGAATTATCTTTATCCTATCTCCTCCCTAGCCAGGCATCTGGGTATAGGTAGGTCTGTGTGTGGTTGAACCATCTCTGACACTTTTCATGTGTGATCTCATCAACATTATGTTGAGCTGCTTCCAATAGCAGACGTGCTCTCCATGCCTGCATGTTCAGGCCCTCTTTTGCAGCAGCCTGGTGGTCGCCTACTCTAGCTTGCCACTCTGGGAGTCCCAACAGTCGCTTGATACCAGCTTTGAAGCAGGAATGTGCCATTTCCACAGGATTGAGGAATGGAGAGTACAGGGGCAGCCGCTTCAGTTCAATGTTGTCGTTCCCAGGGGGAAGTTCAGCACGGACATGAGGTCTGGCGTTGTCGAACACAAAGTACAGATGTTCTTCGGGTGGGAACATTAACTGACAGGCTTCAGCTGTTCCCTGTAAGAAGTTCTCAAAAGTTTCACGGGTAGTGGTTTGGAGGTTGATGGAGTGGTGTACAAGTCCAATTTCACGAGAGGTGGCGAAAGTAACGTTGCAGTTGTTCCCCCGCTGGTTGTTGACTACTCTCCGAACGGGTTGTCCTCTAGCTGCTCTTCCATATGATCTCCTTGTCCAATGTTGTAGCCGCATTCATCTATGCAGATGCACTGACCGACAATTCCATGTCTCAGAAACCAACGTGCATATTCCTGTCGTTGTTGCAGGACCCTATCCTGATTGCGAGCTTGTGGCACGTCTTGGGCGAGCTTCAAGGTGATGAGCATTCCGTCTATATTGCGGGCGAGTGTAGTTGGGGAGATATACGGCTTGTTGGGTAGTTGCTCTCTTAGTCTGGAATTAAGCTGGTTCAAAGTCAACAGTGGGTTGGCTTCCAAGTTGTCACGAATGCAGTCTCATCTCCTGGTCTGTTTTTGGGTCGTCTTCTCCCTCCCCTTGGTATGGCATCTCGTCTGTTCTCCCGGAGATAAGTCTGGACAATGCTGCGGGCTGTTTGGTGCTTCACCCCTAGTGCGTCTGCTAAAGCCATGTAGTCCAGGTGATGAGCTTCAAAGGCATCTATGATGCGATTTCTGTCTGCATTGGATGTTGTACTGTATCTGCCTCTCTGATTTCCGGCATTGGCAGCCATGTTTTCCCAAGTTTCAAACCCGAATGACAAGAAAAAGCTGAAACGCAGCACTTTATTTATAGGATTGCCTCGCATTTCTTGAATTTCATGCGATCTTACCGAATTTGCATGATAAAATCATTTCATTGAATGCTCATTACAAAAACGACCAGAAGATGACCGGTAAGTTGTCTTTCATAAACTCTTCAATCATGCCACTGACGAAATTGAATGACTAAATCGGTAAAATGAATGACAAAAAACGAATTTGCTTTTCCAATTCAACGCCATTCCCGGAGTGAGACGAAAATGACGATAAATAGGACGAATAAGAATGTTTTTTTTCGTGAATTACAATGCTCTGAAAGTGAAATCTAGTGGTGTTATTTCGAAATTGGAATCAACATTTGGGGCGAGTGACCCCTCTTTGACGAAATTAAACTTTCTTTTAAGCAATTTTAAATGACAGAAGTGCGAAATTAACCGGGAAAACCTATATATAATAAAATTGCACTTAAAATATATCGACGAATTAATGAAATAATGGAAAAAGTGTCAGAAATATGCTCTTTTTAAAATGGTACTGTAATACACTTCTTACTGTAAAACTACAACTTGGTAAATTATTTAAATTCATGCACATGGAGTATTAAGGTTAACGGTGTTTTATTGTACATGTCGATGTAGTTATTGTACTGCGTTGTTGCTGTAATAGCGATGTATTTCATCGGGCACACTACATAATGGTGTAAATTTAAAAGTCACGCGCGAAATAGACATCAAGCTTTCAAAAAATTACGAGAATTACATTTGACAAATGTTATCAAATGGTTTCTTTTCATGTCAGGTAACTTGATAGTTACATACTCGTTAGGCCGTCTATATCGTCAGGTAAGTAGTTAAGTAAAAGAGTAACAAATTAAATACATGGATTAGCTCAAAACATTCAAATCAGCATAGGTAAAGCAAAATCCATCAAAAATAGGTTAATTCGGGGATTTTAAAAAATCAGTTCTGAAAATTACTCAAAAGCACCAAGCTTCTTGGGGATTTTTTTAGCATTCCTTTTCAGAAAGTATTTAACAAAATGTTATTTTTTTCGTCTGATTGAAAATGGGTTTCGGGAAAAGAATACTTGGAATAATGGAATTGAGGTCGATTGTATGTAGCTGAGTAACAATTTATTTATAATTTTTAGAAATAAGCATGTATGCCACTTGTTTAATATATCGAGTGATAGTATTCATGTCAACACAATAAATTAGGATGACACTGGAAATTCGTAAGTAGGCCACCCTTAGAGTGTGTAAATTTGTTCATTATAAAACCGATGGATTGTGTAGTTATACTATTAAAAGGTAGAAGAAAATCTAATCAAAATGACTCCTTCGTGAAATAAGCTCATTTCTTAGTCTGTCAGCTTTTGTCCCCTCCAGCTTTTGTGAAATCCACTGAAAACTTAGATATTGGACCAGTTTATACCCAATGGACCAGTTACCCCAAGTTCTCCTAAGCCTGCCTTATAGTGTAGCTTTTTTAAAGTTTAAGTCAAGTTCAAGTAATGTGCATTAATTACACTGAACATGTCAGGCCTATACTATTCCTTTTTATGTAATATTTAATTTCCTTTTCATGCAGTTCAATCAAGAGTTTTAGACTATGTTTGGAGATGCCACTTCCAAGCTGATATCAACCTGGGAGACACGGTTTGTGACAGGGATACTTCAGGTAGCAAGGATGTCGAAGCTTCCTAGAACTGCAAGCCTCCTGACTCAACAGTCAAGATGCCGACTCCGAAGATGACAATTATGAGCCGTCATCAGGTTTAGGATCCTAATGTCTGGAGAGTACTTAACACTAAGGACTTTGTGTAGGAAAAAACTCGAAGAGTATCTCGCAGTACTATATCCTATGAAACAATGCAGTGAATGGATGTGATGAGACAGCCAGGCGAGTCAGTGCCTTAAAGTTTGGCCGGGGAACTAAGGATGAAAGGCCGGTCTGGAACACCTTCCATGATAGTATCGATAAAAGAGGCTCATTGAAGGCAAAAGATGTGGTTCCAAATGCCTTTCAATATTACTATCCTGAACTATCTCAAGAAATACCCTGAGATCAACGAAGTAACTTGTCCACCACACATTTTTGTAAAATGGCCTTTCCGGCGCAACCTCTTGGTGGCGCACTAAGTTCAACTTGGCCGACTGTCTGCGTCGAATTGAGTACGCCCATGCTGACATGCCGTCCGTTCAACGATGTCACTCACCACTTGAGTGATGAATTTGGCCTATTCACCGCTTTAACAGCGAATAAGACCATAAATTCCAATACATAAAGTCTTATAAAAAACAAACATCAGTTCAGTTTTCAGAAAAATTGTAACTGCCAAAAGTACTCGTGTTATTTTGCTAAAAACATTTTTGACCAATGCTTTCTAAATATAGCACACAATCTTAAAATATAATGTAGATTTCTTTGCATTTATCTTTACAATCGTCGAAATATAGAGATTAATAATATAATACAAAGGAAGATTAAATTTAAGATTAAAGATTTTTGTCTTGCTTTGTTCTTGTAAATACTGGGACGCTTAATCACCGTCAGTAGAACAGCAGTTTCGCTGGTGTCCAGCAGTATAGCGAAGACAGCAGCTGACATGCATGGATGGAAGAGCCGTGATGCAGTAGCTACATGGACTCCGTGCACAACTACCTCCTCAGCGGAAAGAAAAGGCGAGTTGGGGGGGTCAATATCGACGCCATCTTACCTGACTTCAATTTAAGTGTCTTGTTCCCGCTATGATATTCTTATTAAAAACGCAATTATCGAGAGTCGGCAAACAGACAAAGCAATCCCACTGGTATACGAGTATCAAATGAACGAGGAGCGCAGTGCGTAATACCAGCGACGTACTCCCCATGGAAGTGCGGTTGCTATGTAGACAGCACCCTCTTTTGGTGGCGCATGGAGGACATAGATGTTTTGAAATTGTTAGCTACTGAAATAGTAAGTGTACTAAATGTAAAAATCTGATGCCAGGCTTTTTAAAGTTACATCAGGCGAGAACTTTACGCCGTAATTGGCTCAGTAGCAGCCATGTTTAAAACGTAGACAAAAGTCCTCTTCTTACGCATTAATCTGTAAAATGAAATCTGAATATCTCTCCGAGAAGGGTGGGTAAAGGGAGACTCAGAGGCTCAGTATATATATTTTCATTGGGTTAGCCAAAGCGAGAATTTACATTTGAATGGAACCAGTGGTGCGTGGCATTAAGGTGTGGTTGAACAGGCGTGTTCAAGTCACTGACCGAATTCACCGGCAAGCAGTACGGACGCAAAATGTGTGTTCTCGCACGTACATTGCGTGTAGCTGTCTCGTCGTAAGCAAAAAATTCCTCAGAGGAACAATCGACTTCAGCACAAATGACCCCTGTCTCCCTCAAACTGGTGGGGGACGCTATTAAAGCTGCCTTGTGAGATTTCAAAGGGTATTTGGAAACCTCGCTGGACTCCTTCAGAAAAGAAAACAAGCGTAAGCAACAGACAACTGCAGAGCAAGTACAACAGCTGAAGAGAGCATCGGAGCTGAGCTTTCGCTTCAAAGGCAACAAAACTCAGTGTGAGTTTAACGTAGGTATTGTAGAGACATTAGAGAGAGCAGAAAATCTTCTCAAAGAAGACGACCGTGGGTCTGCACGGTCTCTGGTGATGGAAGCCATTGCAGCAGTAAAAAAGCGAAACAAGCTGATAAGACTTGCCGACAAATCAGACGCAGGTTAGTGTATTAGGGAATGGAACTCTACTATTATTGTCATGCAAATTGTGTTTTCTATATGGTCGGCATACTTCCTTCTAAATATGCTGTATATCTTGAAAGAGCCAAATAGTTTAGAACCCAGTACATGTAATAACACAAAGCAACATGCTTATTAAGCAAAAAGTGCTTCATAATTAGGAAGCAGCACCTATGGATAGAGAAACAAAATTTCATATCGTGCTGGATACACACAATTTAGCTTGGAGAAAGTTTTATCGTAGAGCTATCTCCAATGTGCTCAACCCACCAAATCCTCTCATGTTTAGTACGGCCTAACATTTACCTTTCTTAGAAAGTATAGTTACTCTTATTACAGGCTGAACCGCTGTAGACGAATACCTAAGTGACGAGCTCGCCAGTGACTCGGAGGATGAGAAGAGAATCAGACAAGCTCAAGCACGGGCGGTCAGGAAGAAGCGCCTTTAGAAAGGCACTCAGCTTGCGAACAACCGTCAAAATGCCTCACTGGAGCAACCTACTCCTTCTACTTCTAGCACTGGGCTTTTTCGAAGTTTTTACGCAAACCGTAGATACTTGCCTGGGGCTACATCAGCCTGGAGCGCAGGACCAAAGCCATCAGACTTGTGCTTTGCCTGTGGGAAACCAGGTCACTGGAGACGCAACTGTGGGCAGCAAAAGCAGGCAATGGTTGGAACATCAGCAACAGGAAGTACAGCTCAGCCAAGACAGTACTGAAGGAGACGGCTCAGCGAGCGTAGCACGAAAGGCTAATTTAGGCCCTGGGTATGATGCCGAGTTTTTTCTTGCAAACTATTATGAATATGAGCAAGGTCATGATGAACCTTCAGTCAAAGGCAGATTAAGAGCGACTGTAGAATTTTTGAAGAGTATCGATGCAAATCTAGTGGTATTAGATATGATTTCCCATGGATATAGGTATGGGATTCTAGAGAATTTTCAATCAGAGCCTCTGACAGAAGAATCGAAGACATTAAGAACTGCATCAGTGACATTCAGAGAAAACTTCCTTATACTTCAGCTCGAAAGCTGGCCTCTGTTACGGGCAAAATCATTTCTTTGGGCCCAGTAGTAGGGAATGTTTCTCAATTGAAAACTAGGTTTCTCCACATGGAAATTATACAAATAATGCACTGGGATTATGAATTTAAACTTGCTAGAGACTGCAGAGTCATTGAGGAATTAGCCTTTTGGAAGGCGGCATTTATCTGAATACTCTCTTCCCAAATGTTTTGTATATACAGATGCAAGCCGAGTGGGCTGTGGTGCATGGACAGTAGGATGTGGCAGGGAGTTAGTCCTCCAAAGGAACTGGTCGAGTACAGAGGAAACTAAAAGCTCCACGTGGAGGGAATTACAAGCAGTTTACCTCGCGCTGCAAGCATTTGCTCACAGTTTAGAGGGTAAAGTTGTGAAAGTTTTCACTGACAATAAAGGTGTGGTCTCGGTAGTCAGCAAAGGCAGTATGGTAGAAGAACTACTTTCACTAAGTCTTGACATTTTCAAATTCCGTACGAACCACAGTATCCAACTAGATGTACAGTGGACACCGAGAGAGCTTAATCAGCGTGCTGATGAGATCAGTAGAGAGGTAGACTGGGATGACTGGGCCGTTTCGCCCATATTTTTTTAATTCATTGACAACCTATGGGGTCCTTACACCATTGATCGTTTTGCTGATGAAACTAATGCACAATTGCCCGGCACTGAGCAAGTAGACGCCCTTTCATGTACTTGGCAAGGAGAAAATAACTGGTTAGTCCCCCCTATACACTTGGTGCCAGAGGTCTTAAGACACTTGAAGTTTTGTGAAGCGGAAGACACTTTGGTCATTCCTTGCTGGCATTCAGCCCCCTTTTGGCCATTGCTTTTTCCTTCTCTAAGTTCATTTGGAAGTCTGGTCAAGAAAACGATGAAATTCTCAGATCCGTCATGTATATTCGTTCAAGGTCGAAATCATAAATCTTTATTTGGATCGCCATTTTTCAAGTCCAAAGTTTTGTGCGTCAGATTAAAGAGTTAACGCAGGGTGCAGGAAGGTCACGTTTGTAGCCGCATGGCGAGGATGTAGCCGCATGGCGAGGATGTAGCCGCATGGCGAGGATGTAGCCGCATGGCGAGGATGTAGCCGCATGGCGAGGATGTAGCCGCATGGCGAGGATGTAGCCGCATGGCGAGGATGTAGCCGCATGGCGAGGATGTAGCCGCATGGCAAGGTGGCCGCATGGCAAGGTGGCCGCATGGCAAGGTGGCCGCATGGCAAGGTGGCCGCATGGCAAGGTGGCCGCATGGCAAGGTGGCCGCATGGCAAGGTGGCCGCATGGCAAGGTGGCCGCATGGCAAGGTGGCCGCATGGCAAGGTGGCCGCATGGCAAGGTGGCCGCATGGCAAGGTGGCCGCATGGCAAGGTGGCCGCATGGCAAGGTGGCCGCATGGCAAGGTGGCCGCATGGCAAGGTGGCCGCATGGCAAGGTGGCCGCATGGCAAGGTGGCCGCATGGCAAGGTGGCCGCATGGCAAGGTGGCCGCATGGCAAGGTGGCCGCATGGCAAGGTGGCCGCATGGCAAGGTGGCCGCAAGGCAAGGTGACCGCAAGGCAAGGTGGCCGCATGGCAAGGTGGCCGCAAGGCAAGGTGGCCGCAAGGCAAGGTGGCCGCAAGGCAAGGTGGCCGCAAGGCAAGGTGGCCGCAAGGCAAGGTGGCCGCAAGGCAAGGTGGCCGCAAGGCAAGGTGGCAGCAGCATGGCAAGAGAGCCGCATGGCTATACAGCCCCAAGGTAAGATGCTAAATTACATGCAACGAAACTAAGTTAAAATTGCCGAATGGTATTTGTACAAGTATCTGTGATATATATTGTTCTCCTTGTTAATAAGTGAATAATTCATATCTGTTATCAAATACAATATGATTTTTCTGCAGGAAACATAAGGAAGATCAGTACTCTTCGACCCTGGCCATGATAATGGACGCATCCAGAGCCCCCCAGCACTGCCAAAAAATACAACGCTGCTTTTGCCGCATGGCAACAATGGTGTGAGGCAGAAAAGGTCACCTCATTACCAGCTGATGTTAATGACGTTAGTAGGTATTTTATACATCTGTTCAACATGGGGACCCCATTCTCAAGAATAGAATCGGTCTTCTATGGGTTAAAATGGCGTCATGATTGCATTGTTTGTAAAGAAAATCCCTGCGACAGTAAATGTTAAAGAGAAGAGTGGCTAAGCCCATTGTAAAGAAAGAACCCATTACACCAGAAATCCTGAAGTCTGTTATAGATAAATATTCGGTATCCAACAATCTTCTAGATATTCGTTTATGCACCATGCTGCTCCTTTCATATGCAGGTTTCTTACGCCACAATGAACTTATCAATATCAGAAGATGTAATATACAGTTGCATTCATCGTACATCAATCTCTTTATAGCTAAGAGTAAAACTGATATTTTTAGACAAGGAGCTTGGGTCCATATTTCAGCTACGAATAAATCTACATGCCCAGTGAGAATATTAAACAGGTATCTTACCATCGCAGAGCTTAATGACGAATTAGACGAGGATTTCCTCTTTCGACCAGTTAATCACGTTCCATCAGAAAACAGGTACAAACTAAGATCTGGGCAGCTATTCTATTCAAGGTGTCTTGACATGTTTAAAAGTGCCCTGTCTTCAGTTGGAGTCGACCCCAAGCGCTTTGGACTGCATAGCCTTAGAGCAGGCGGAGCCACAGCCGCGGCTCGTATTGGAGTGCCAGACAGACTTTTCAAAAAGCATGGTCGTTGGCGCTCGGAGACAGCAAAGGATGGTTATGTACATGAGTCGTTAGAAGACAGACTCTCGGTATCCAAACAACTAGGTTTATAAGAGCACATCTGTTGCGTCGATGTTACTATACATTGTATTTACAACCTGGACGTAGATATGGAATTAGAACTTGATATTCCCCGATTATGATTATAAATGTATTAATGCAATAATATTATTACGAAAGCTCCGTACCTCCTGATCTTAATTCCTGAGAAATGCATATTGTAATAAATAACAGTGGCAATGCTTACCATGGAAGTTCGGTGTTCCCCAAATGTCTTGCATTATTTGTTATTAACCAGTTTTCTTGCAGGTGGGATAATACGGGGTGGGAAAACAAGAGAGAAGGCGGCAATTGAGGGGCGAATTAGAGAATAAGTACATTTTCAATCTTGAGTGGAATTAGACAGGCTGATCCTAGATACACTCTGTTTACATAATGCTGTATTTTCAAGCCCTTTGCAGCATGCAATGGAAGACTTTTGAGACGCGTGGTGGCAGCAGACAAACCGGTCCTTTTCATTGTTCTCGGCATTGTTCTCAGCATTGTTCTCACCGTATGTCTGCTGCCACCAGCGTCTCAAAAGTCTCGCATTATATAGGAAGTCATTGGAAAGACATGGATTTTATGTTAATGCAGATGTTCATATTACCATCCAAGGCAGTGGTGTCTACATAAGATTATGTAAAATAAAAGAAAAATCTAACATTTTTATTACATTTTCTTGAAGATGGTTTCATATTTTAGTCGATTTCAATATAAAAGGTAGCTCGTTTGGAATCCATTTTGAACTAACAATCTTCAAAACATTGTAATGCTTTTGGAGGACTGATATTTCAATGTTGGTTATTTTCCTAATGAATAGCGATGTTATTAAAAACCCACTGGTGACAGTCTATTCCATCTTGTTTATAGTAATATAATCCAAGGACAATGAAGTTCCTCAATCGGAAATTAGTATCAAACAACCTTGATGAAATTGCATTCATTATTTTGGCTGTCACAGTAACTCATTTACAATCGTCATTAGCGCGCGCTGCATGCCGTGGGCCCAAAAACACCAGGTTGTCATGACAATGGCAGCAATAAAAAGAGCGAGATTGTGGTTTATCGGTACGGTAGCTTCTATCGTGCCCATGGGGACCATTATAATCTACAGTTCATATAGTGGCACGCGCTATCTAGATTGAAATACAGTCGAGAATGCAGATATTTTTGCTCACGATGTGCTTTTTGCCTGTTGCTCTGCTGGCGGGTGAATGTAAAGGTAAGGCCAAAGTCATATCAGTTGTAATTTAACATTAAGGAAAATATGAAAAGGACGGCATGGCCAGGGTGTCTTAAACACACTCATCGAAAACTACGAAATTTCATAAACGACCATACGCACGAAAAACGTCATCTTGTTTTCATGTTAAACTTGAAGCCAGTACACGTTCAGAACAAAAGTAATTACGGCTTTAAAAGAAGCTGGACAGATGTGAATTAAAATGTTGACAAAAACGGGGGGGGGGGGGGGGGGGGGGGGGGTTAATTCATTTTAACGCAATGTTTTTCAACACTTGTCTTCAAAAACCAAAAAATAATTTTAGAAATACGGGACCTGGCAGCACAAATTGAGAATACAGTCGCATTCCATACTTTCTGAGTTACAAACAGAAACAAAACATTTTCACTGAAAAGTCAATTTTTGGATTTAACAACTGTATATTTAAAAAACTTGATTATATCATATCCCAAAGATTTCAAAGTAAATCTCTTCACGAAATGTTTTTGGAGATGATTTCTTTTTTGAACTCTGGTTAAAGTGTGCACAGATCACAAACTTTGAGCTTCAATTTCTCAAAACAAGGGGTCAAGACTCTGAAAATTGTAAAAGGTTGTATCAGGGGCCAGGAACGAGATACCACAACACACAACATATCAAATTAAAGCTTTCAAACTGTACTTTCAGGAAATACCATCATCTTGATTTTCAATTTTTTCTATGTCCCGGTAATATTTCATTATTCAAAACAATTTGTATGTTCTATTTCGCCCAATTAGACACGTTGGCATTTACAAGAATAGACATATTGTGAATTTCTTGTTACTCCCTAATTGCAGTAGAAGTTTTTTGATTAAGTATTGCGTTAATATATTTTCTTCCCAAGCGCTGTCCTGTCTCATCGGCCAGGAGCCAGACCCTGCCTTCCATGGCAGGTACCGCTGGCTAATCCCGTATTTGTATCTCGCCCAATGAAGCATGAATGCTTAGACACGCTGACATATTGTTTATTGCTTGTTGCTCCCTTGTATTAAAAGCTTATTGATGTAAGTGTTACGATTACGATTATATTTTCTTCGTTAGCACTGTCCTGCATCATCGGCCATGAGCCAGACCCTGCCTCCCACGGCAGGTACCGCTGGGTAATCCCGGTAGAGGACCCTTGTCAGTGCACGCAGGTTCGACTGGGCTCACTCAACACCCATGCGCCTAGCAGACCTTTCAAGGTGACGTACTATGACACCTTGATGGACAGCAGCGATCCAGTGGAGATCCGAAAATGGCTGAAGTGTATTCCTGGTACGTATGTGATGGTAAAAGTATTAACGTTTTTAGGGTGTCATGAAATATTATATTGGATACCAGTGTTTCCCAAGGATATATTTTATTTGTATAAAGTTTATATTGAGTAAACTCTAAATGAAATTGTCCGATCGAATTGTAACTAAAAGATGATCCACCAATTTTCTCATTGGGTTCATTTAAATACCAGGCTGGGGCCAATTTCATAGAGCTGCTTAAGCACACAAATTCGATTAAGCATGTGTGATGTATATTGCTTGTGACTGGTAGGCCTATTTAGCTGTTGTTTGCTTAGCATAACTACCATGGGGAATTTTAGCTGATAACTTGATTTTACTAAGCAAGTTTTTTTGTGCTTAATCATTTTTTTTGCTTAAGCAGCTCTATCAAATTGGTTCCATGTTTACTTATTTCTTGTGTTTTTAGTGAAGATTAGTGACACGCTGGTACTTGGGATGTTCCCTGGCCGTCATATAAAGCAAGAAAAGGAAACACAGTGTCAAATACAATGTTTCATTGTGTTTTTTTTGGTAGAGTGTGGTGATCCCCTTGGCATGGAAGACGGAAGCATTTCCGACTCGAGGATCACAGCATCGAGTACGTTCGTTGGCCCCTTGGCCTGCCCAGCGAGTAACGGCCGACTGAACTACCCAGTCGGCGGTGAAACGGTCGGGGGTTGGTGTCCTACATCTGATGACAAGGCGACATCGTGGTTCCAGGTGGACCTGGGAGAGAGGCTGCAGGTTGAAGGGGTCATCATACAGGGTTGCCTGTACCCTGCGGAAGAATACACGGAGTGGGTGACAACCTATCAGGTGCAGTACAGCGATGACCAGACCAACTGGCAGTATGTGACCCGCTCGGCAGAGGCTGATGCACAGGTGAAGATAGCATTATGCGTAGGTGGTGCATTCCATTTAATGTGAGACAGTTTTATGTTTCTATTAACATGGCATTAAAGCACCCATGTTTATCTACATTGCAGCTAAAGTGGCGTTCGGTCCCCCCCCCCCCCCCCCCCCCCCCCCCCCCCCCCCCCCCCCCCCCCCCCCCTTGGGGGATGAGGTGGGGAGGGGAGGAAAAATTGGGAAAAGAAACTTTGCCCTGTCTGTACATCATTGTACCGGTATCTGATTATCTTCCTTTTATGCCAAAATAGTTTCTATACCAGCTGGTAGAAACTTAAAATCTGTACCTATCTACCCGAAATTGATTTTCTTATCTTGGACTCGAGTCCTACATACGCCATCTGACTATAAAGCCTGATTTCCATGGAGTCGTAGAATAGCTTAGCATAAATATAATCTTTGAAGAACCAGTTCAGTTCCTAGAAAAGTTCAAAAACGTAATTTTGCGTAGAATTTTGTCGACGGTTCGGACGCCATTTGCTTTAATTCATAGGTCGAATAACGTCATGAATTGTCGATACATGGGTATATGGACTTGCAGTCATATGTGCTAATAGGTATTAGAATATGCACAATCTGAAATATAGGCCTACATCCCTGTGGAGACATATGTTCCTATATATATATAACCAATCCCCCGTAGACTTTCTACACGCCGTTTTTCCTTGTGGAGACATTTTCATATTTATAGATTCCTTGTGGAGACCTATTGTTTCCAAGTCTCCACAGCATCCTTAATCCAAAACATGCTTACGTTCAGACGAAAAGGTTACACCCGCATTGTGCGATGCGCCGGGTGGAAAAGTATAGCTTAAGTTAACCCATCGGGATTACGCAACGCAAACACCGCATTTTCCGATCTTCCGGACAGGGGCGTCAATCCCATTTCAAACGTGGGGGGGGGGGTTTGGGGGGACATTACTGAAGTCAAGAATCATGTGAAGCGCACACGGCGAGGGTCTTGGCGCGAAGCCCTGAATGTAGTGCATAGAGTAGTGCATACGGTCTGTCCAGTCGGTATGACGTCATCAATGTGGGTTAGACATAGATTATATACCAACTATTAATGTGGAAAAATGTCCTCCCTTGACAGTTATCGTGTCACAAGAGAGTAATATGCAATGATCGCCGACGGATGACATTTAACATATTTATTAATGAAATGTTACATTTCGCGTGTGAGAACATGTTTTCACCTTCAAGGAACCATACAACCAGTGTTTACTTCAGCTTGTTTTACACATTTAACCACGTCTTACCAATCTTCGCGGTTTTCACGAAGTGACGAATCCTTGTTGCTAATTCCGGAATGCCTTTGTGCGACTACAAAATGTATGAAATGCATCGAAACCAAACAA